>NAJI01000544.1:0-113364 GCA_002179835.1 Calonectria leucothoes
TATTTATATTTTCCCTCTAATTAGCTCTTTACCCAAGACCTACTATTCCATATAGTTTTATATAAACTTACTTAATTAATATATTTTACCCTATACTAGTAACTAAATTAATAAAAAAAAATTAAATAGATATTATTTAATATTTTTAATTATTATAATTAAATAAAATTAAATTAATTTTATTTAATTTCTATAATTATAGACTTTTAGATTAATAATATATAAATAGATTAAGCTATATTATATGGAATAAATTAATTAGCTTTTAATATAATTTAATTATCTTAAATACCTATTTAACTAAACCAAATATAATATCTTTTTATAACTTATATTTATATTATTTATTTATATTTAATATATCTAGCCTTTTTACTAATAAATAAACCCTTTGCTCTAATTAGTCTATTATAGTTAGAAACCAACTAAAATATTATAGTCTATATATTAAAGATTAAGAAAAAGGTTCTTAAATTAGATATATTTTCTTTTAATAATTTATTTAATAAAAATAGACTTTTATTATAATTAGAAATTAAAAGACTTTTAATTTTATTTTTATTAATAATAGGTTTAAATCTATAATATAATTATATGGGTAAGTCCCAGGGTAACAAGATAATGCAGTTAAGGTTACAAATATAGCAGCTTTTACTATTAGGTCTGTTAGTTGCAAAATAATGATTGATTCTACCTAAGCTAGCTAAAGAAGGCCCCTTTAGTATTTATAGATTAAGGTTATATAATACCCTTTATCTTACTTCCTATTACCTTTACATAAAGTATCTATTTAGTACCTTAGGCCTTAATAACTATAATCCCTTTATAATAAAATTACTATTCTAATACTAGAATTTCTTTTTTTTTTATATAAAGGGATTATATTTATCTAAAGAAAAAACACTATCCTTAGATTCTTTCTTTATCTTTTTCCTTTCTTAGTCTCTTATAACCTAGTCTTTTATTTAGATTATTATTTTATTATTATTAATAAAGTATTTAAGTACTTAATTTAATAATATCTTAGTAAGTATATTAGTAATATTATCTTTTCTATTAATTTATTTAATTTTATATAATTTTTATTATTTATAGAACTATTATAGTACTATAATATTAATTATAAGCTTCTTTTCCTTTATTATTTTAAGTTTTATAAGATATTTATAAAATAAATATAAATTAATATAAATAATAATTAAGATATAGGAAAGTTTTAGTTAATTAATTACTTAGTTAAGGGTAATTATAATTATATAAATAATATTAGTTCTAGTAACTATATTATATATTTTTAATATAAGAATACTATAAGTAATTCTTTAGTATTTTATAAAGCTAAAATAAATAATATTTTTATTTATTATAAATATTTTATTATTAAATTATTTATTAGTAAGAATAATAATAAATTTAAGCTATAATAATAAATTAATATTATTTATAAATATATTATTAATAAATATAAATAACTTTAAGTTTAATAAATTAATTAGGGTAAATATAAGTCTATAATTAAGGTTTTCTATTTATTACTTAAATTAGTAATTTAGTGTCTTAATATAATTTACCTTACGTTCTTAGTATTATATAGTAACTAAGAAATTAAAATATACTTTTAGTTAATAAATAGAGATAATATATATATCCCTTACTTACTATTTTATATATTATTACTTTATAATACTTAGATTCTTAATATTAATTATTAATATTTTTTTGCCTTATCCCTTTTACTTAATAATAATATTATTTATCTCTATAAATATTATAATTACTCTATTAAAGGTAAATAGCTTATTCTTTATTAATCTCTTCTTTAATTTAGCTTTAAAGGATATATTAAAGAATTATTTCTTTTTTTCTTATGAGAATACTTTATTAGATATTTTAATTATATTATTAGTCTATATTTTAATTATACTAAAAATTGGATTTTTATTTAATAATATTAATAAATATAAATTAAAAGTTAATATAATTATTTAGAGCTTTTCTCTATAATATTTATTATATATTATCTACTAATATATTCTAGCTTCTAGAATTCCATATAATAATATAATAACTCTTATAATTATACTAAAAGGATAATAATATTTAATACTTCTAGATATATATACTAAAATTACTTAATTTAGTTTTATCTATAATTATATATATACCTATATAATATTATATAGCTATAGAAAGATGCTTTTATTGCTTAGAAATAGTATTAGGACTAGAATAAGTTATTAGCTATATTATTAGATTATTAGTAACTAGGTAAGGATTATCTTTTTTCTTTTATTAATATATTCTTATACTATAAGATATGATTTTTTATAGAGCTTATTTATTATCTTTTCTTTTATTTTATTAATAATCTATAAATTAAAGATTTAAATATTACTATAGGCTTTCTTATTAAATTAGGTAAATTTAAATATACCTTATTAAATTAAGTCTTTAATTTTCTTAATTATTAATTCTTTAAATAATAGGCCTAGGGTAATAATAATTTTTTTCTTATAAAATTAAATTATAAGTTTAAAATTAGCTTTTTCTTTTACTAAGATAAATACTTTAGCTTACTTGATTTTATACTTAAATTAATATATAAAGTTTATAAATTCTAGTAAAATGGGGTTCTTATAGGATTAGCCTTTACCTTTTTTTAGGATCTTAGGAATAAGGTTAGATTTAATTAGATTTTTTTATAATTAATTTCTTTTATATTTTTATATTAATTATAAGATTAGGAAAGCCTTAATAGGTTTAATATATTTCTTTTAAGGTTATTCTTTACCTTATCTTTATATTAATAATAGGGTTTTAAATATATTATTATTAGTTTTTTTCTTATTCTTGCTTTTATATATTAATATTTCTTTTTATATCTAGGGATTATTTTTTTAATTAGGGTCCTTAAAGAATAGCTTTATAATAGTTAATTAAAAGTTAATAGGTCTATATATTTCTTTGATTATATAGGTCTTGCTATTAGTAATAATAAGGGTATATAGTTCTATTTACTTTACTTTCTCTTTTTATATATAGACTTAAGATTATAGTAGAAGGTTTAAAATAGTTATTATATTAGGATTATTTTTAGTCTTTAGTATTTTTTTAATTTAGTACTTATTATAAATATAATGGATTTTCTTAGTTGCTTTATAAATTGCCTTAGTTTATTAGATTATCTTTAGTAATAAAACTAATTTCTTAGTTATTTATAGGTATAATCTAAAGATAAGTAATATAGAAATTAATTTATTTGGGCTAATAGTATTATTTATAGCCTTAATTGCTACTTATAGTGCTTTATTATATTTTATAGTAGGTTCTTTAATATAGATAATCTTATAGGTATATTAAAGTAGTTTATAATATTATTTAATCTTATTAATAGAGTTATATACTTTTATAGGTATTTTATTAATTAAAATTCCTATAATTTAGGCCTTTTAGTAAAATTCTCTTAATATAAAGTTCTTTTTAGTATTAATAATAATTTAATTTAATAGTCCTTAGTAAATATTAATTTAATATAGCTTAAGTACTTTCTATATTTCTTTTATAGAAAAATTAGAAAGAAATTAAATAATATTAAATATAATTATTAAATTAATAAGGTATAGGATTAGCTTATTTTCTAGATATATAATATCTATAATAATCTAATAATTAAAACTATAGTTATTATAGAATATAAATTTAAACCTTATTAATTAACCTATATAAAATTAATATTTTTTATATACCTTATTAAACTTCTTAATTGCCTTTCTTTTAATAAGATAACCTATTTAGGTTAATAGCTTATATAGTTAATTAATTAAGGAATATCTAAAATAGCAATATAATTACTATAGTTTTCTATTAATTAAGTTATTCTAAGCTAGTAATTTCTTAATATTAAGTAGTATCTATAGATATCCCTATTTATAAATAATAAATATTCTAATATTTCCTTATTTAAGGTAATTCCTAATATTATAAAAGAGAATATTATATTTATTTATATCTTAAAGGAATAGTAAAAAAGGTATATTAATAGAAAGAATATAAAATAATATAATGCTAAAGGGAGTTAGTACTTTTGCTATTCTAATTAACTTAACTAGGATATTACCTCTAAAGATAATTAAAGCCTTTTCTATAGTCTTAGTATTTAGCTTAATAAAGAGGATTATTATTTATTTTAATATAATAAATTATTTATAGCCTCCTATTAAGAAGTTTACTATTTCTATATTAGAAAAAATATTATAAAAGGTGCTTAATAAGTATTATTCTTTTAGTAAGAATTATAATATTGGTTTTTTAGGGGTTATATATTCTTTATTATAAAATAGATTATATTTTATTATATAATAGATAATTGCTTAATTAGTAAGTTAGATTATTAGAATAAAAAGGTTATTTTTCTTAATCTTGCCTATAAAGAATATATAATATATATTATTATTATTTTACTAATCTTCCTTATAATTTTTCTAGGTATTATTTTATCTTTTTAAAATATAATTACTATTACTATTATTATTTTCTTTTTTATTAGTATCTATACCCTTAAATTAAATTAGAAAGATATAATATGTTTTATTGCTAATATAGCTCCTTTTATACTTGCTATATATTTTCTATCTCTCTTTATTAGTATACTTATTTAACTAATATCTTAATTTCTAGTATATATAGTATTTCTTTCCTTATAAGATTAATAATTAGTCTTATTTATATTAATTTTCTTTAGATTAAAAATAATATTATTAGAATTATCCTTTATTTCTTTCTTAATATTCCTAATTAACTTAATATTATTCTTCTTTAGTCTTAATTAAGATTTTACTTAAAGATTCCTTTTTAATAAATTTTATTTTAATTACTATTTTAAGCTATTAATATATACCTTTATATATTAAAGCTAAATTAAAAATATATAATTTAAATTCCTTAATATTTCTATATATCTAAATAATCTAATTTTTAAGTCTTATATTAGAATCTTTTATCTTAGGTATTATCTCCTAAAGTTATTTTAATCTCTTAATTAAAATCTTAAGTACCTCCTTCCTTAGTATATTAGGATTTTACTTAATTATTTTATAAAAAATAATTATTTACTATTTTATAAAAATCTTTTACTATATTTCTTTAGACTTAAAATACTTTCTTACTTTTATATATATCTTATTAAATAATAATACAAGATAATACTTATATATATTTATTAAATAATAATTATATACTTTATCTTTAAATATAATTAAGAATATATTAGTATAATAATATTTTAATATTTTAACTTTAGAATAATTCTTTTAAAATATCCTTAATTTTATATTTAAGATATTATACTTATTATCTTTATACTTTATCTTCTTAGTATATATCTTTATAAAATTAGTTAAATATTTAGGGACTAATATAATATCTAGGATAATTAATATTTTCTATAATAGTAATTATTATAATAGTATATTTGGTTAAGTAGATTATCTTAAAAAGATCCTCTAAGGTAATATTTTTAATTATACTAATCTCTTTATTTTAAATTCTAATTTCTTTTTATCTAAAAAGAAAAAATTATCTTTAGTAAGATTATTAATATTTATAATCTCTTTATAAAACTTATTATTATCCTTATATAGCTTCTTAAAACTTAGGTATTTATTACTATACTCTTTAATCTCCTTTACTATCTAAATATAATATATATCCTCTTTTATTACCTTAATAATATATTTAATTATTTTAGCATAATTTTTTTTAATATATACTCTATTATTAATTAAATAACTTTATAATAGCTTTATTTTTTTTAGGCTTACTTTCTCTAAAAAGATTTTTATTTTCTTCTTAAATTTAATTACTAATTACTAATAAAGCTTTTTTACTTAATATTCTTTTATTTTATAAAGAATTATAAAGTATATAACTACTATATTTATATTAATTTAATTATATTTTATATAATTTATTATATAGTAAAATCTCTATAATCTTTATTTAATAAATACTTATACTTATTATAAAATTAATAATATTTTAAGATATTCTTAGTTAATATCCTTATATATTTTATATATATTTTTATTTAATTTTATAGTATTTTTCTTTATCTTTAGGATCTTAGTAAATAAAGGCTTTAATATAAATATAGATTTAGATATTCTAGTTATCTTAGAGTTATCTTTAAAGTAGAAATTCTTAATTTTAATAATAGGTATTATAGTCTTTAAGCTTCTTTTTATATTAATAACTTTCTTTTAATATTAATAAATATATTTATAAATATTAAAAAAATTAATAAAAAGGATTTTTTATATAATAAATATAGAAAACTTAATTATAATTATAATAAAGTTTCTTTTAATAAAGTATCTTAGCCTTAGATTATAATATTATTTAGATTAGTATAGTAAGCTTTATATTTATTAAAGTAGCCTCTATTAGAAACTTAGCTTAATACCTCTTTAATTAATACTTTATTAATCTATAATATCCTATAGTTTAGGTAAATAGCTAACCATTAATTAATATAAATAAGTTCTAGGATAATAAGATAATATAATTAAGGTTATAAATATAATAGCTTTTATTATTAGGTCTATTAATTATAAAATAATAATTGATTTTACCTAAGCTAGCTAAAGGAGGCCCCTTTGGTATTTGTAGGTTAAGGTTATATAATACCCTTTATCTTACTTTCTACTACCTTTATATAAGGCACTTACTTGGTACCTTAGGCCTTAATAACTGTAATCCCTTTATAATAAAATCACTATTCCAATAAATTAATAAATATAAATATTAAAAAAAAATAAAAGCTTACTTATTATAAAAATTTAATAAATCTTTAAAAGAATTAAAACTTATAGTTATAAAAAATAAATTATTTTCTGTAAGAAAATATAAAATCTTATTATAAGCTTCTTTTAAATTTAAAAAATTTAAAGAATTATTAAAAGTTAAAAATAAAGGTATAATAGGTTTAATTCTTAAGTTAGATTCTATAAAATAGTTAATAAAGATATATATATATATATATATATATAATTTTTTTTTTATAAGAATAACTTTTAGCTAATTTATTATAAGTAATTTCTTTATACTTAAATTAATAATACCTTATAAAATTAAAAGACTAAAATTTATTAATTTCTTTAATTTTAAAATAAGAATACCTATATTTAAAGTTAATAAAAAAATATTTATTTATAAATATATATAAATATATAAAAATATAAAAAAAGACTTATATAGTACAAGAAATAAGCTATTAAGACTAATTTTTTTTACTTTTTAAAGAAATTTCTTTAAAAGTAAATAATCCTTCTTTAAAAATATAAATATTTCTTTCTTTTTTCTTTTTAATATTAGAAATATTAAAAATACTAAAAAAAGGAACTATAGAAAAAGTTTTTTTATCTAAGACTTTTATACTATTAGAAATTTTAAATTCTTTAATAGAAAAATCCTAATTTTCAAAATAATTAAAGGCTTAGCTTTTAATTTCTATAAAAAAAAAAGTAAAATTTATTTTAAATACTTATAAGTATTCTTAAAAGAATATTTAATTTTTATAATATATAATAAGTTAAAAAAAGTAATAATTTTAATATTAAATAAAGAAAATATAAAGAAAATATAATATTATATATATATTAAGCCTTAAATCCAATAAAAACCTAATATTTCTATTAGTTTTTATTAATAACCTAAACCCAAATACTATCTTTCTAATCCGGAAAGTAAACCTAGAATTTCCTAGGGAAATTACTAAATTAGGAAGATAGGGCTAGGTATATCTAGTAAGCTTTATTAGATTTAGAAGATAAAATTAAAGTTCTTTAGCTAATTTTACCTATTTTAGAAGATAGGGCCTAGGTAGATATTAATAAGAAATCTTAAATATTTATTTATTTATTTTAAAAGGTAAAATTAGGTTTTTTTTAGTTAATTTTATTTATTTTAAAAAATAAGATTTATTTTAAAAAGTAAGGCTTAAATAGATATTAATAAAAAACTTTAAATATTAAATTTTTTTATTTTAAAAAATTAATATTTAAATAATTATTTTTATTAAAATATATATTAATAATTATTTATTATATATATTATAATAATATTTATAAATTTTATATTTTTATAATTTTTAAATTTTTATTTATAATAATATTTATAAATATTATATTTATATTAATTTAAAAAAACTATTTATAATAAATTTTATTTACTTAAATAAATTATATACAGGGTAATAGCTTTTTAAAATTATAATAATAAGATTTAAAAGCTTTTTAATTAATATATTTATATTTTATTATTTACTATTAAAAATTTATTTAAATATAGATATTTTTTTATAATTATATTTAAATAAATTATTTATATTAAATAATTAGTTAATTAGTTAATTAGTTAATTAACTTTTAGTTAATTAATTAATTTTAAAATTTTTTAACTAACTAAATTAATTTATTAATAAAATTAACTAACTAATTAACTAGCCCCACATTAACTAAAAGTTACTAATTAACTAAAAAATCTCAGTTAGTTAGTTTTAGTTAATTAACTAGTAGTTAATTTAGCATCCCTGCGAATACCTCAAAGACATTGGCCAAATACAAAGCGACTTGGCATTTAATAAGCTACAACTGGCCAATACCCAAAAGATGCTCATGAAGGACCTTGTGGGAAGTCAGCTCAGTGGGGTGAACCACAAGCATTTGATGGAAGATATTACGGAAGGGAAGGGGAGAGGGTAGGTTATTCTGCTCCACGGACCGCCAGGCGTCGGAAAAACACTCACCGCAGGTCAGTTACATGTTTTGCACCAATACCATGCTATGCTTCTATCCAGTACGAGTTCGCTAACCATTTCTTTCTTATCTGGTTGCAGAAAGTGTTGCGCAACTAGCAGGAGAGCCGCTGTTCTCAGTCGGCGTGTCAGATATTGGATTAAAACCAGAAGATGTGGAACGGAACCTTGAAGCACTTTTTGAGCTTGCAGCCAACTGGAGATCCGTTCTACTCTTTGACGAAGCAGATGTCTTTCTCGAGTCGCGTAGCAGCCACACTTCGGATCTCAACCGAAATGCCCTGGTCTCAGTATTGCTCAGGGTACTCGAATATTACGATGGAATTCTCATCCTGACGACTAACCGAATCCGAGAGTTCGATATCGCTGTCCAAAGCCGAGTGAATCTCGGGATTAAATACGAGGATTTGGACCGTTAGCAAAAACACGAGATTTTTAACAACTTTATCAGCCAACTGAAGAACGAGAATATTGAGGATAAGGAAGGTATCCAGAAATGGTTCCAAGGGGACGAGGAGGCCAGAGAGTGGGTCAAAGCTTTGAACGGCAGGCAGATCAGGAACATTCTATTCTCGGCTGCTAGCCTAGCATTGAAGGATGGAGGAGTTCTCAAGCTGTCACACATTAAGAAGATGACAAAGAGCACCGCATTGTTTCATGATAGCATCAAGAGCATTGTTGAAGAAGCGCGGCGGAAGGCGGAAGTAGGGAGGATGTAAAGTCATTGGTTGAATCTGATGCCTGTGACCAAACATAATACCTCTCACAAAGATACGAGTACGGCATCTTAAGTCTTGCAAGCTCAGACGGACAAGGTATTTTCCGAAATGCAAACAGTTTCAAACCTAATACATTTGTACCGCGTATTTATTACGAACCATCTGTTATATGTGTCGAGGTTAGAAGTACTGTGTAGTGTTTAAAATGATATCCTGAGCCATAGTCACGAGTTTCGGTTGTTTCATTTCCCGGCATTCAATGAGCCATGATACATCCGACCATTTGGATCTTGTCGGGACCGGAAGCGGCTGGAATAGTGAGGTTTATTTTCTCAACCTGGCAGCAAAAGCTTGTCATATTTTGAGACGATGTAAAGCCACTGTCGCCCAAGACACCTCTTCTAAGTCCGCCAATTAGCCTTGTGAGGCGATGCAGAATTGCCACGCTCTCATTGGCAGCCGGAAACATTAGGCTAGTAAGGCTGTGATTTGGGCCACCGAGGTGCCTAAAAATAGCCTCGCTGCCTAAAAATGCCTCGCCTAAAACATGTCACCTTTTATGCCAAGCTCATTGGTTGCCTTGATGTCGAGACAAGGCGGCTTACGGCTAGCAACCCCTCGCTCTCCTGTTCGTTTCTGACTTCTCTCACTCCTTGTCCAATTTCTGGACTCTCCAAATATGCTCTAGCTGCCTCAAAGAAAAACAAGAAGAAATGAATGGTCTTGAGGTTTTGACCGTCATCCGCGCTATCCCAAGGGTGCTTGATCTTGTCGCAAAATCTTCCCAGCTTGTTCATGCGTGCGCCAGCCAGAGGAAGCTTGAGAAGGTTGTCGCAAATTGCGCAACCCACCTGAGTATCCTAGAAGACCTCCTCTCCGGACTCCAGCGCCGATGGAAAAAGAACTCATGGGGGGCCGATGAGGTCCGGAAGGTGGGACATATCTTGGAAGAACTGTCCAAAAGGCTCGATAGCTTCAATACTGTGTTGAGCTCTGCTATTGCGGACCCTGCCAAGAGAGAGGCTAAGTTCCTCAAACGATTCAAATTAGCCCTTGGAGGCTTTGAAAAGCAGGTCAAAGAACAGCTTCAAGAAATCGAAACCCTCAAAACACTCCTGACATTGACACTGACTGACATCATTCACGTTCGTCTCGAAAGTAGTACGTGTTTCCGGAGATCCTCCATCTATGTCCTAAGTTACTGACATTGTTTATGCCAACTCAGATGGTGCATCTACTTGCGCATGGCGTGCTTCCCAGCGATCTGAAATTAAAGAAATTCTGCAACCATGCACTGTTGGCTTCATCCCGTCAAAACTACCGGGGACACTCGAATGGGTTATTTCGCACTCAAAAATTACCGAGTGGATTTCTTCAAGCTCAACAGACATATCAGCCCGAGGCTTATGTGTTTATGGTGTAAAGGGCTCTGGGAAGTCCGTTCTAGCTTCGACTCTCGCTTCCGACATGGCTGATCGAAACCTCAAGTCTGCTTTCTTCTCCTTTTGGGCCCAAAGTGAGAGCCAAAAACAGACAAAGAACATGCTCTCCACTCTTATATGGAACTTGATTCTCAACCTACCGGATGAATGCTTTGATGCGATTGCGTTGAGTGTTAAGAGCATGCTGGAATTACCAGTGCCTAATCTCAGTCAAATCATCGCCAGTATAGCAAACGAGTTGAATCAAACAGTATTTTTGATCATTGATGGATTAGACGAGAGCTCCGAGGAATGGAACAACAAGCGTGGAGGGGGCTTGAAGCTGATCATCGATATTCTCCAAAGCCACTCCTCACTTCGCGTGTTACTTCTTGGCAGAGAGACGGCCCTGAGGGAGAGCTTGAAACTATTCCAAGGCATTGAAATCACCAAGGATTTGGTTCAGGACGACATACAGAAGCTTATTGAGTCTGAGCTCGGCCAAATGTCAAACATCAGTTCGGCTCTTCAAACCCAGATCCAGGCGACCCTTACGAATAAATCCGAGGTTATGTTTCTCTGGGTAAAACTGACGTTCAAGGAGTTGCAAAGATGCTTCAGCGCTGCAGAAATTAAATCAACTCTGGAAAATCTTCCCCGAACCTTGGAAGCAGAATACGATCGATTGTTTTCACATCTCATCACAAGACTAGGGGGTGGTTCGTCTTCGTCTAATTTCTCGGCCGGAGTCTGCAGAGCCCGGACACTGTTCCAACTCATTCTCGGTGCCGCTGAGCCCCTTACTCTTGATGAACTGCGCCATGCCCATGCAATATCGTGCTCGTCAGATTCGGACTGGATGGACCATATTCTCAGCATCGAAGGCATCATTGATTCATGTGGTGATTTCATCCATGTTTTCGACAACCGGGTGTATTTGGGCCATACATCGATTGCCGAATACCTAACACGCGAATCATCTCAATGGAAAGCAACTCCGGATGTTCAGTTCTTTCAGATCAATCACAACGATACACACTGTCAATTAGCGTGGATTTGCATGGACTATCTAGAAATTGTGGATTGGGGCTCTCTCCCCATACCTCCATCCCCTGAGGAACAAGAGAAATTGTCAAGGCAATATCCGTTCCTAAGCTACGCACAGGGTCGGATGATTAGTCATCTGTTTGCGTTGACTGATATCTTGCCGGGGTTGCAGCTCAAAGTTAAAGCTTTCGTTCAGAAGAGTCAATTTTGTAACTGGTTGACATATCGGTTGATTCAGGGACCCAATGAACCGGGTGGCGCTGATCCATATGTTTGCGCTCTTGATATCGTAACATTCGGACAATGGTATGACACTATTGTTGATGATGCGTCGCATGATGGGTTTTGGAAACGCATCAAAGATGAATTCGTTCGTCTTCAAACCGAGTTTGGCTCAAATGATCCAAGAACCGAGTTATGGGAATTCTTTCTGCATGTTGGGCAATATTTACCTGGTATCGCTCAATTAAGTGAGCCACCGATCAAAGATGAGAGAAACTACAATGGAAACCTTTTTCTCGGGGAAGCCGACTCGATTACAAAGCCGAATAAGCAGCATTCTCCGTCAGGGATGAGCCTCGGAGTAATTCGGAACACGGGGAATAAGGTTCTTCTGAATGGTTCAGTTACCAGCATTGTAAGGTGTGCATTTGGACTTGATATCCCAAGGTTTAACCACTGGCTTCCAACGCCAGCCGATTTGATTTTCCAAATGTTTCTCAAAGCATCAGACCGCCTCCCCGTTGAAATTATTCTTTGGGCAGGCTTCACCTATCTCCAGCAAGAGAAGCCTGAGCATGCGAGAGAGCTTTACTCCATTGGACATCAGCGGGTTAAAGGTCGCCGTGATTTTAGAGAGGCGCTATGTTTCATATTGAGTGCGGCTATCAATGACCACGCTGGAAAAGATGACGAGTGCGTTGATTCCCTTAGACAAGCTCTGGCAATTTTCCGCCATCTCCCACCCAATTTTATATATGACATTTACAGCCTCGAGGCATACTCATGGTCAATAACATCTCTTTTGGACTTGGACGAACCAGAAGCTCATACGGAAGCACTCCAGATAACGAAAGAAATGATGCAGATACATGGTCCCTCGCAAAAAGTGGGGTTTGTATCGAATTCTAAATTGTATATGTACGCAAAAAGGGTTACAGGCTGGGCGAAGTCACAAAATAATCTTTGGTTGAAAGCTGCTAAAGGCCTCTATGAGTGGGACTATAATTCTGATTCATTGGCTGTTTTGACGGCTTCCCTGAGAATCACAGAATCAAGTCTTGGCCCAAAACATGAAGGGATTCAAGAGACAAAAACATACTTGGCAGCTGTGCATTATAACAGCCAAGAGTATGAAGAGTGTATTAAAGTCTGTCAGGTAAATCTGACTCAGCTCCCGCCTAATAATGAATACTTCGTCGAGTTTTCGGTCTGGCAGGTAGGGAGCCTTGCACAGCTTGGCAAGAACCAAGAGGCGCTAGAGCTTTTGGAAAAGACAATATCTCGAATTGATTCGGCAATGTACAGGCTTAGTCTTTATCATGATGTCGCAGAAAGGCTTTTCGCGGATGGTGATGAAAATGGTGCGCTAAAGGTAATACATGCAACTGACTTCATCACCCAACCCCCGGATTCAAGCAAATGGACCGACAGTCCTCGTGACGTATGTGACACTTTCGCGATTATACATATGAATTACAACAAAGAGGACACCTCTGTCGAAGACAAAAGCACGGCGTCTAGAGCACTACAAGACTGGGCCAGAAAGACAACATCCCAAATCCAGGGAAATTCGAGTTCAGTACATCTTTCCAATCTATTCAAAATCAGTTGTCTTCTACACTTATTTGGCCTGGAACGAGAATCATGCGAACTTAGAGACGAAATTTTGAAGCATGATCACAAGAATGAGGTTGTGCCTTTCCTGAAGAGAGTCTTGATGTGGGCGGATTCGCTCTCGGTCAATAGGGACGTATCCAATGCCGAAAGGCTCTATCAAAGGTTGATAGAGTGTGGCACTATGTTTGCAAGTTCAAACTTGAATGTTTTTGCTTACTCGGCTGTTGCCAAAATATACGAGAACAGAGAGGGATCGAATCTTACAGCTGAGGCTTTCTGGAAAGTTGCTGAAATTCTCGATGCTGGAGCCATCGGAACGAAAGCTTACAATACTACATGGGCGCTCTACCATCGTGGAAAGTCGCTATATTACGGCGGAAAAATAAGCGATGCCATTTCAATGTTTGAAGCAGGCTTAAAAAGCGCGGAGAACATTGCAGTTCAATCCAATGCTTCGGTAGCGAAAGCCTTTGTTTATCGTGGACTGTACGGGGTGTACATGCACCAACACAACATCGATGCCTCGCGCACCGCCTTGTCAAACGCATTAAAAAACTGCCAAATAGCTGCGCAAGAGCTACGCTGCAATTCAAAATTTGAGATAAGCGCATCTGAAGACGATGACGAATGGGAAATAAACGACGCTGACGTCCCATTCCGTGTGGGGGGCCGAGATTCGGAGTGTGTGACTTCAGACACTTGCATTCCAGGCTGTAGTCTTCTGCGTTATGTTGAGTACCTGATAGATGACGTAAAGAGCGAGTTCGAATACCTTGTGGAAGATGAACCGGTGGATCGCTTGCAACACTGGATGTGGTGAAATGGGTGTCATTCAAGAGATCAATTTTGTGATATAGCTATCAAGAAGTAGGGAAAGCGATAATAGGAACCAGTGGGTGCCAGACTCGTTACTCTCCACCGCACAGTGTATCGATGTGTATGAATTCATGGGGGGAATTCTTAAGACACGTGTACGGCACTTGGCCCAGGGCAGAAGTTGAACATGTGTGACTCCGGGACCTTTTTTATTCCGATTTGTTTGAACATTTTCGACGTGTGGCTGCCAGACAGCTGCGTGCAGCCGCGTACAGCTGCAAAGGCAGCAGCACATGACCTTTGTGTGACCTGCCTACCTAAAGACGCCATGATTGTCTCCTTCTGCCCTCCCTTCTGTCTTTTCTTTCATCCCCAACAACATCTTCGTCGGCATCGCCTCTTCCAACAGCAACAGATTCAGATTCAAAGCTCGCTCCTTCCATCTTTCGCGCTTCGCCATCGCCATGGGTCGCTGGGGACATCGTAGGTTCCACCGCAGGCTCTTTCCTGGCCCTACCAAAAGCTGATGCAGCCTTTTCTCGTTACAGGTCTTTTTGAGGGCGACCAGGACATTGATGCTGCCGTCGACCTGAACAGCGCCTTCAACAATGACCCGATCGACCTGAGCCATATGATCCACCAAACGGACATGATGGCCCCCCAAGAGGCGCGCACCTTCTACCTTAGCGACGAATACCAGGTTCAGCTCGGCAGCATCGTTGCACGTGTGCGTGATCAACTTGATTCGGGACTCGGAGACCGCCTGTTTGAGACGTATCGTGCCCGGGAGAACGAATTGGGGGGCAAGTACCGCGTCATCATCATTGGGGCTCTCATGATGCGTGCTGGTGCCAGGATCAAGCCCGATGACCTTCAGCATCTTCGCGACCTCGTCCCGCAAATCAACTGCAATCATGGCTTCGTCCTTCCCATCTGTGACGAGGGCTTCCGCGGGCCTGGCCGAGCCCAGTTTCTCGCTGCCTTGGATCACTACACTGTTGGCACCCCACGAAACTATCTGGAGCCCAGCTGTTTCACTTGTGGGAAAGTTGCGGCTGATCTTCCCTCCCCTCCAAAGAAATGTGGTCATTGTCAACGCGCCTGGTATTGTTCCAGGGTACGTCACAATTCTTTCTTGCCTCTGGATTGAAACCTATTGACTTGTGGGCGTGTAGGATTGTCAGCGACAAAATTGGAGATTGCACAAGCGTATCTGCGTGCCCTTGAGCAAGGCCCATATGCTCAATGTCTAATCAGCGCTTCGTTTCTAAGATATAGTGATTAAACATTGGAGCTGGCGTTGTCATGTGAAGTGGTCCATATGGTTGGTGGATTTCATGGCAATCGGTGCCTTAGCTGGCATGTAAAATAGAACCTGGCAGTTCAACGTTCGGCCTCTTAACCAAGATCAGTCATAATGGACGTTTCGGGTGCCAGAATCAGGTAGCTTAGAGAATCAGTGAATTTTGTTCTGTGTAAGCGAGGCGGATACGTGCCGAAAAATACGTGAGCGGTAAAGTGTTTCTGCCACACATCAAATCCACCTACTAGTTGGTTCCGCTGGAGTCTTGGAAGGTCAAAATTAGAAAATATCGATGACAAATTTGCTGTCTCCTGGTTCAATCCGACTCAACTTTTCAGCCACCGATGACATTGCGAAGACGTGCCCACGCGATTCAAAGAACTCTTGAGTCATGAATTCTTTTTTTTGGGCTAGTTTCTATGAGTTCCAAAGTTAGCATTGTAGTATTGTCACATTGACGGCTACGGCAAAAGTGAAGTGACACTCCGACAATGCGTAGCGTAATGGTGCCTTATATCCGTTTGACAAGTATCGAACACAAACCTGAGTCTTGTATCCGGTTCGATCAAGTCGTGAAGCCGAGTTCTTTCCGATCAAATATGTCGGCGAAAATATGTCAGTGATGTTAGCTTGCGGACCATTTTTGTATCCTCGGCACTGAAAGTCTCCGCGACGGAGACTTATATAACGAGTCGTACAGCATTATTCATTGTCATGAACCCGAAGACACCTCGGGCACCTCGTCAATCTGGTCGGCGACCTGATTTACCTATCACGTGTTGACAAATTCAGACATGTTTAGAGAAGCTGCCGTGTGGTCGGAATTGTGAAATGAGTAAATGTCTCCGAATAACACTTTGTTCCGATATCGGGTCCACCGTAAATGGAGGTTTTCAACGAAACTATTTATCGTTTACTAATCAACAGAATTGTCCGTTGTTGATAAATCATTTTATCCGTGTTCAATTAAAATGGCGTCAATTCGACAAGCTGGAATACATATACAGAGGGTTTCCTCTGTTCGGCAAGGCACAGTTCTCTCAGCTTTGAGGCCACGAATTCGCCAACATCGTTTACTTTCAATCAGCTATTCTACAACCACTATGTCTGGAAAGGAATATACCATCTACAGTGCCAGGGATGGGGCTGTAGTTGGCACCCAGGTTCAGGTCCCACTCCTTGGGCCTCGGGACGTTTTGTTGCGCATCACTCACTCGGGCGTTTGCAGCGCCGATGCTCTTTACGCCAGCAGCGGTGCCCCGATTGCTCTTGGCCACGAAGGCGTTGGAATTGTGGAAGCAGTTGGGTCCGAGGTCACTCAGCTGGCTGTAGGAGATCGTGCTGGAGGCGGCTTTCACCGTGACTCTTGCGGCCAGTGTCGCTACTGCCTCTCGGGCCGCGACATTTATTGTCCTTCTCGTGTCATCTACGGCAGTGGGGACATTGAAAATGCAACATTTGCGCAGTACTACGTTGGCAAAGAAACGTACGTGCACAAGATCCCCGAGGCTTTGGCCAGCGAACACGCAGCACCGCTGCAGTGCGCCGGCGCCACCGTTTACACGGCCCTCAAAGCAGTGGTGGTTCCCGGCATGCGCGTTGGTGTTCTGGGAATAGGAGGCCTGGGGCATCTCGCTATCCAGTTCGCAGCCCGTTTTGGCGCCCATGTAGTGGCTCTCAGCTCTACTCCAGCGAAGAAGGACGAGGCTCAAAATCTTGGCGCTTGTGAGTTTGCCATCATTGATGAGTGGAGCAACCAGGATCCTCTCGACGCCCTTCTCATCACAAGCTCCAAATACCCCGATTTGGAAAAGTAAGGATATTCCAAACCAGTCAGGTTTTGCATCAGAGTCGCTTACAGATTTAGGTTGATGAATCCCAAGGTCCTGGCGAACCGGGGTGTGGTAGTGCCCTTGACAGTGCCGACCGAACCCCTCGCGCTTCCGTGAGTTTGCCCTTGTTTCGGGCAAGATTTCGATCATCTAACAATACTACAGTGCAGGGGCTATGCTCTTTCAAGGATATCATATCCATTCCAGCATGGTCGCCTCGCGGGGAGAGCATGCTGAAATGCTCCAATTCGCTGCGCACCATGGGATTAAACCTATTGTGCAGCTGTACAAGCATGAAGGCCCACAAACCATTCAGAAGGTATTTGAGGAGCTTTCTGGAAACAGGGTGAGATACAGAGCCGTGTTAGAGTTTTAACTCGGGGGCTTTGGGGCCAAACCTATCGTATGAAATCATACGGGGTCTCTATTTGATAAAGCGGTGTTATTTACCTATTTCTCTCTCAATAGCACCCAGTTAGTAGCATATTTATTTTATTCTTCATTTATTACTCGTACCCCTTATCGCAGTGACCCGTGAGATTTCAGTATTCTTACTCGTCCACGTTCCCGTACGAGTCCAATCCCCTCACCAGTGTTGATGCTGATTGAACCCCACAGCCCCCGCCGTGACGACAACCCCCATATTGATGGGAGGCAATACTGAACAAATGAATGGGCCGACATGATGCTTGGGCTTGTCATGGAGACTATAGGTTGCGATGAAACTGTCCGCCTGGGGGAGGCAAAATGAACAGCAGCTGGTTGCACCATTGTGTGGCCAAGATAACTTTCAGGACTCAGTCACGAACCTCCCCTACGAGGCTTCTATGTCTCCCCTATGACACGTGACATATACAATACAACTGGAAGTAAACGATGACCATGATTGGTATATTTTTGCTGCGGAATTAAAGTCACTCGGCTTTACTTGTGGAGTGTGGGGGTGGGAACAAATGGTCCGCCCTACCCGGCGGTACTCATCGGCAGCTCAGGCCAACGCGCCATTGGCCCCAGCTTCTTTCACAGCAAGCAAACCTCATTGTTGAGCTTCACGGCATATATCATGTAGCATCGGCCGAATTAATCCACCTATCTGGCCCTGGCCTGCCAAGTCCTTCGCCCGTCGCAAAAGCGGGGGAGGCCGTGATGTCGGTGTGGAAAATCAAAACTGGCACCATCGTCACACGCTCGGGGCCTGGGCAAAGAAAGACCGAACCAGGACGCAACGCACTCGTGTTGAAGGCGCAATGATAGCCCGAGGCTTTACTTGAATGTGCTTCTTTTGGGGTGACTTAAGGTTATAACAACCCTAAGCGCACCTATACGAGAGTGGGTTCCTGCGCCCAAAACGAAGTGCGGAGTCCGTCTCCGGGCCGCCTCCCAACGTGCCGCTCTCCGTCTCGCTTCTATTGAAGCCCATGTGAGATGCTGACCTGCGACCTGCTCAAAGTGATCTGCGGGGCAGTCCCTCATATAACGGCAATTTGCTCTGATTTGTGGTCTAAACGCTTGCTCAATTCCAGGGTCGCGTTTTGTTTCACGCTAATGGAGATGGGATGAGCTCTGTTCACTGACATGGGCCCGCTTCACTGGTGGAAAAATGGCCGTCTTTTTTTTGGGCCAGGCACAGAACTCTGGACGGAAAGATGGCCCAACCCGGTCAAGCGGAGCCAGGTATGCATGTTAGATGCGGAAATGCATCTTTATGCCCATGGGAAATATTTGGTCGATTCATGCCGGGTGGCATTTGTTGGCGTCTTGGCAATTGTATAAGGAGCGTCTATTCGACCATGAGTTTGCCATCCAGTATTGTGTCAAGGATTAGTTCTTATACGTGTATTTGATCCATCAACCTTCCTTGGCTCAGTTTGTACAGTATCTACTGTGGTGATACCTCAAGCCTTCAGTATGAAGTTTACGGCATCCTCCTTTGCAGCCTTGGCGCTCGCTGCTCTCCAGGTTGCGGCTGCACCTGCGCCAGACCCCGTCCAGCTCCAGCCTCGAGCAACGCCCACAGTATACTTCTGTGGTGACAGTACCATGGCCAAGAACGGCGCCAACGACGGCGACACCGATGGTTGGGGTAGCTACATTGGCAACTACTTGACAGTGACCGCCGTTAACAAGGCCATTGGTGGACGCTCGGCCCGCTCCTACTGGAACGAGGGACGTTTCCAGGCTGTTGCCGACCTTGTCCAGTCGGGAGACATTGTTGTCATTGAGTTTGGCCACAACGACGGCGGCTCGCCCGAGTCCAACGACAACGGCCGCTCCGATTGCTACGGAGCCGGCACCGAGACATGCGTCTCCGACGCCACCGGCGAGACCGTCTACACCTTTGTCTTCTACGTGATCCAGGCAGCCAAGCTCATGACCGCCAAGGGCGCCACCGTCATCCTCAGCTCTCAGACGCCCAACAACCAGTGGGAGGGCGGCAGCTACAGCTCGTCTGCGCCCCGCTTCGTCGGCTACCAGAAGACGGCCGCCGCGGCCCTGGCCAGCTCGTCCGTCACCTTTGTCGACCACTTCCAGGCCGTCAGCAACACGTACCTCAAGCTCGGCAACTCGGCCACCAACGCCCTGTACCCCAACGACCACACCCACACGAGCCCTGCCGGTGCCGACTACGCCGCCAAGGCCTTTGTGCAGGCTATTTACCAAAAGATGAACGGCACAACCAGCCTGCAGTCCTATGTCAAGACTCCCATCACTACCGTCTACTAAGCTGTAGCTGTGCGAATGCGAGGTACTCCGAGGGAAGGATGACGCCGCATAAATTGGATATGAAAATTACCGTTGTGTTATACTTTACATGTCATGATATTTCTTGTACATATTTTACTTTAAATCTCGCGCATTTCGCATTTGACATCTTTTTCGCTCCATCATGTGTGCGTAGTCGGACACGAAGTCGCCCAACCCACTGCTTTCCTCAGCATCAATTATGGGAAGCCATTGTCTAATGAATTTGATTAAATCATACTGAACCTGCCCCTCAGCAACAGTCAAAAACTCGACATCCAGACTTATGCAAATGGATTCGGATACCGAATATCCCATCCCGGGTAGTGGTAGACACGTGGTGCTATGTGCGACACCTCAAAGGAGGGCAAGAACTCATCTCGAACCTTTCCGCCGTGGCCAGGTAGTCTTGGGCATTTAATCAAATCCTCGTCAAATGTAAAAGGGTTTCTCCCGTTCTCATAGACGAAATCGTTGGCCTCCTCGCTCACCCAAACCGCCCTGCCGGGCATTGCCGCGCTCAAGTCCACTCCAATTGTAAGACTCGGCCGTCCCGCAATCGGCCGGTGGCGCCAGTCCAGATTGTCTCGGATAGCCTCGAGGAGAGTCTCATAAGTGCCATTTTCGTCGTGAAACACAAGGTAGCTGAGCTCAATAGTCTCTACTGTGCGTGGCAGTTGGGATAGGAACGAGACCAAGTCATCTTGCGCGACCAAGAAACCGCAGAGCCCAAAGTGCTTCAGCTTTTGCCACTGGGCCACTGGGAATATGTCTCGCAAAGGCACATGCGTCGACATGGGCTTGATGCAGCGAATGATTTCGTCGTTGCCGAGATTGACTGTCAGAGAAAAATGCTCCATGTCCTTGGCATTTGCCAAGGCCTTCCTTAGGCCATCGCGCCGGCAGAACCGCCAGTTTTTGGGGTTGGTGCCCGTGGCAGCAAGCGAAATGTCAAAGTGCTTGAAGCCAGGCCGTTGAATAATTTTCACAACGTCTTCGTACTCTTGGCAGGGCTGATCGAAAATGTGCGAGCTGATGCCCGTCCTGAGGTGGTGAGAAAGGAAGTGAAGCTCTGTCACATTGTGGCACGACTCTTGGGCTAGAATGCGGCACGCCATACGAAACCCTCGCCAGTGCTGCTTGGAATCTTCTTCTTCCCACAACGGCAGTTGTCCGCGATTGCTCGCCTTTGCTGCTCCGAGCCAGCCGAGAGGTAGCGCGTAATTGAAGCCATAGAGAAAGGTTCGGATCAACGGGGTCTGGTACAGCGGCGTGAAGAGGAACCCATGCACCACGGGCGTAACGGTGACCCGCTGGAGAGATTTGAAGTTTCGGACCGCGTATCGAAAGGCGTGTAGGTCGGCGTTGGTTTGCAAGACGATATCTTGCTGGCTGACAAGGTCATCGTATTGCATCCAGCAAAAGGCAGTCGACATCATGTCGCGAGCTTCGGCATAAAAGTGAGAATATTCATCGCCGTATTGCTCAACACAGCGCTGTGTAACGACATAGCTATTCACTCTATACTCGTCCTCAAACCACGGCGGAAATTCGGGCTGACTGCCAGCCATACATACTAGGTCATCTTCATCATCCCCATGGCCGGTTCGTTGGAAACGCGAGTCGTCCCAGATAATCTCCTTCACCCGCGGAGACCAGTACTCGTCGTTGGCCACTTCCCTAAGGACCCCAATGTCTCGAATATTGGACGACAGGAACACGCGGGTGATGCGGGGTCGTGCCACTTCGCGGAAGAAGCTCGATGCCAATCGCAGTTGCTTGAGCTCGCGGTTGGAGAGGCCCGAGACGACCGCTTCCATCAGCTCCCGCGGCAAGCTGTAGATGCCAACCGACTCTCGAGCTGCGGTAGAGGGAGGCGATGATGACATGACAACAAAGGATATACGGAAAGATGGTTTGTTTGTTGCCGCTGGGTTTGTTGTTGTTTGAGGGAAAATCCAAAAAGCCTGTGAAACGAGGCTGCGGCCACGCCAGTCAGCACAAGAAAAAGAAAATAAACCAGAGGAAAAGGGACAAACGCCAGAGGAATGCTTGGCAAGGTGAAAAGGGCCAAACGAGAAAGGGCTAATCAAGAGACGCCTGGCGAATAGGATTTAAACTATCAACGCTGTATAAAAAGGCTAGTTTTCGAGCAAAGATTGGCAAACCGAACCTGGGCCTTTGCCTCTCATGGTCGTAGGTCTGGAGCGGGGAAACGAATACATGAGATCGTTAACAGCTGGCCCGCGAAAACATGGTGCCGCGTTGCTAATGCATCTCGTTGCAGTTTTGTCAGTGCGACGTTGTTGCGCTGCATAGTGCTGGAGCGGCATGTTCCGTTGACTAGATCACTGTGTCTAGTGTATGGAACTTGTGAAATGGATGCCTTGGAATACAATTATTCGTTTTTCTTCTTTTTACACTGTATTACTTCTCTTCTTTCTTTTTTTTTGCATCTTTCTTGTTCCATGTCAAGTCCCCCTCAGCTCTCGCCTTTGCCCTCTAATGACACGTCAAATTCGTCAATGACGCTGCGTGGCTTGCTGAATTTTCCCAGAGGCTTGTACTCGAGATCATCAAACCCAAAGCCCTTGGGACCGCCAATCTCAATGCCCCTGGGCGTGGATGTCCACTTTTCTGAAGCCGTGATGCCGAGCACCAGCACAGGCAAGCCGTAGCGATACTCTGGTGTGCCAAGCGCCTCGCCGTTTTGGGCATCAATCACGCATACAAGATCGGGTACCATGGTGAGGATCTGCCGTGCATCGTTGGTTAGCAAAAGAAACAGCAAAGAAAATACAATTGACGCAAGAAACGCACCTCTTCCTTTCCATCTGCATCAATCTTCTTGGCATAAATATTCTCATTCTTGAAGGGAATAACCATGCGCTCCTTGAGAGAGCCAGAGAACCCTTCAGCAGTCGATTCGATTATTACCTCGCCGTACGAGTGTCCCATCTTGGTGATGCGCTCGACTCCAACAATCTTGCCCTTGAAGAGGAGTCGGGCGGACTCGGGTCCACCAACCTCTGCAATGATGGAGTCGGCCATGGTGTCGACCGTGTTGGTGCATCGCGAGAGTGCCACGGCGCGGCCAATTCTCCACGACAAGGACATGGTGTTTTCTACAACCCATTTTTTGATGTTAGCACCGCTCACGGGGCCCTTGGCACAGCCGACGTGGGATCCCATCTGGGACAAGGCAGCACGAAGAGCTCGCTCGGCGTCCAGCTCTGTGGGGGCTTTAGTCATGAACTAGGCGCATCAAATCAGTAAAATTGCGCTTCTGTTTATAGGTGATGCTTCCTCACGATGATTCTTCCGTTTCCGTCCGATATGCAGGTTGGGACCATCATGGCCTTCGTCTCAAATACCACGGGCGTAGTCTGCCACGAGACTGGATACGCTCTACCCATCCAGTCGCCGTCGATGGCAGGAATGTCTAGAGATGTCGATGCACCGATGATTAGACCTTGCAGTCCGTTGCCTCCTCCGATTTCCAGGGGAATAACGGCATTCGGTTTGACTTTGAGGAATTCGTATAGCTCCCTCTGAGACTCGAGGATTCTGGAAATTCCGGGTTAGCTTTGGTCTAATTCCGTCTTGTCTAGTGCAGTGGGGCGCCAGTCGAGGGAAACTTACTCATCTCCATATGGCTTCTCGATGGATACCTGGGGCGAACCCTTACCACCACCACAGGCAATAATATCGTCATCTTTGAGATCGTGCGGAGAGATTACTCGTAGAACAGCACCGCCGCGCAACATTTCCCGAAGGCGCAGAAAGTGCTGATAAGGGCTGCCACCACCTCCAGTACCCAGGATATAACATCCCGTGGTGATGAATTCCAGGTCAGTCTCGGAAAGGATCCATTCCCTGTTAACAACCTGTGGCTTGTAGGAGGTGATGTAGTCCTTAGTGAAAACAACCGACCGTGAGCTTGAGGGCATCTCAGAAGAGTCCTCCACACCGGCCGTCTTTTGTGCGACATGGTTTGAATCATCCGCGAATTCATCCACGTCGCCGTTTACAATGGCAGAAACTCCTTCCAAGTCGGTGCGCGAGTAGTCAAAGTCACCAACGGCTTTGACAATGATGCGAGATTTGTTGGCGATGTACTAGTTTGATGGGTTAAAAACGCCAAAATAACTTTGCGTATTTCACGACTTACCTGGAGCGGGAAGCTCTCTATCTCTGCAATAGCAACAGTTTCCCTCAAGGCTCCGCTGGCCACAGCCCTGTCGATGGCTCTTTGCGATACTTCATTCATGATTTCTTCCTTTGATCTCGACTCGGTGTTCTCGACCGAGTCAACGATGCCACTAACTCTTGCGGTCGCTGCACCAATGGCATTCGCCACACCGGACCACTTGGGCTTCACAACCCGACTGGCACCCTCGATGCTATCGGGAGCGATGACTGCGCCGCCACCAACTAACACCACCGGGATATCCTCTGGCGATGTCTTCATGGTGTCGACAATGTATTCCAGCATGGATTTGACCTTGGCCTTGAACTCGGGGAGGCTCGCTTCGAGATCAGATGCATCCACCAGTGACCGATCACCAATCTCCACGTCCTTGTTTCCCAGCACCGTGTAGTCAGTAGCGGTAGGCACATTGCCGCCAAATACCAAGGCCTTTTTGTTGATCTGATATCCTACACTCTCTGGGCCAACGGTGATTTTCCCAGCCTTGTCGCGGCCCACTATCGATCCGCCTCCAAGACCAATGCTTCTCACATCCGGGTACGAAAAGTTGGTGCGCACGCCAGCAATCTCGCTATACGCAGCGGCCTGTCGCGGGAAACCATTCTTCAAGAGAAGCCCGACGTCCGTTGTCGTGCCACCGACATCGACCACCATCATGACTTCTTTTTCTTGGTCCTGCATCAAGAAGGCTGCGCCTCTCATGCTGTTGGTCGGCCCACTCGAGAAAGTCCGGATCGGCACCCGGGCAGCAGCGCTCGCGGGGAGGATAGTGCCGTCATTCTGGGTAACAAACACGGGGCAGTTTAGGTGAAGTCGAGAAACCGCATCCTGGAACGAATGGATTGTGCGACGAGCAAACGGCAGGATGGAAGCGTTGAGGATTGCGGCATTTTCTCTTTCCAGAAAGCCAATGTTGGCAACGTCCTTGGAGCACACAATGTCGGCCTCGGGGTACGCGCTGCGAATGATTTCGGCCGCCGTTTCCTCTTGCTTGTAAAACAGATCAATCGGGCTGAAGATGCCAATGACGACGATGCTCTTGATGCCCTGGGCCTTGATTTCCTCGCACTGGCGTCTGACTTCGTCGGCGTCCAATTCGGCAATTAGACTACCGTCAATTTCCAATCCTCCGTTCACAAGACCCCTGTAGCCGCAGATGATGTTGCGCAGCTTGGGCGGCCAGTCGATGCCAATGGGAATGTCCTTGGAAAAGGGCCCGCAAAGTCGCATGACGGCCACCTTGGCCAGCCGCGATTGATCCATTTCTACGACGGCGTTGATGAAATGAGTCGTGCCGATTGTGACGCTTGCCACATCTTGAGGGTCAATTTTGGACTGCTCAAACATGTCTTTGATGACGTTGTTGATGCCATCGCTGGGGTTCTTGGTTGTACTCGACTTCTTCCACGCCACAATGCCTCTGTCGAGCCCAGACACCTTTGCAAGATCCAGAATAACTCCATCTGTATTTGTCCTGCATATTCAATCAGCCCCTCCATTCGCGACGCTTTTTCAGAAATAATGATATTGCAGCCATCTTACCCGCCAACATCAACTCCGATCCTAAGCGTGGGTGCCTTCATTTTGAGTTGGGTGCGTGCGTGGCCGCTGCTTCTCGAACCTGGCCAAATTGCCAGGGGGGGTTATTCGTCGAGTATAAAAGCCGGCCAATCTGATTGAGCCAACGGCCTCACAATGCGTATTCGATATTCAGTGCGTCGGTGACCGAAGCCGGAGGTACAAATTGCATCCGGCCGACGGCTCAAGTGATAGGGCAACAGAGATAGGGCCCTATCAAGCCGCCCGCCGGCAGTCCGGTCTTGCTCGTACAAATATCCCCCGCTAATCACGACACACACGGCCATAGCCCGATCAACGCCTACAGGCAGATAAGAAAATCTGGGGCACTGGGGCCATCGGCCAACTCGACGTGGTATACCGATGGGGCGCGGGCTCCACAGATGGTGCGCACGCCGTGATAAGACTGGCTTTAGAGCCGGGTTTAAAAGCAGAATTGGCAGCACGTGGAAAGATGCGACAAATTGCCATGGTTCTTGGCCGAGAGGGGGAGCCCCAATTGAGAATGACTCGTTTGGCAGAATCTAGTGGCTAGGTTTCCATATCCGTCGCCGTCGGATATGCTTACCCTGTCCCGTCGACGCCAGTTTAAGCTTCAAACGGCTGGGTGCGCCAACGACATGGGAGAGCACCTTGCGCAATGCCAAATGCAGTATAGATCACTGGTAGGCCTGGTATCAAACTATCTTGGGTTGCGTCGCATCTCCAGTTTTTCGCAAAGATAAGGGAAACAGAGGTTGACTTCCTTGCGGCCCCATGGGCATCATAGCGACAAGCGATTGAGAATAAGAAGCTGGGGGAGCCCCACGCACCTAACGTGTTGCTGGAGAGGTGCGATTGAGAGCTTGCGGGATCCGTCTTTTGCTTGGGGCTTGCATCCATCGTTGCGCGCCCTTTCCTGCGGCCGGAATCCATTCTCCCCGATTCGCTCACACCGTCAGCGCCGATTTCAAGATGGCGACAAAGGCCATGCGCAAAATCAAGGAGGCGGCCGTCCTCGAGGCCGACGCCACGCGCCACGAGGAGACAACGGCCTGGTGTAATCGAGACTTGGTTCCGCTTCCGCCGCCTCGACGAACCTGGGGATGGTTCAACTTTTTCGGAGCACAATCCCTGTGAGTCAGCGATTGACGTCTTTTATTGAAAGAAAGAGGAGAAATGGGAGGATTTCTAACATGTGCTTGCTTCAAGTGGTGCGCTCAACGTGTCAACGTGGCAGACTCCCAACACGTTTTTGACGCAAGGATTGTCGGTCGGCCAGGCCATGGCCATTATCGTCGTGTCGCGATTCATCGTGTCCTTCTTTGCTTGTGTCGTTGCTTGGTGCGGCTTGACCTGGCACATCGGCTTCACGGTCCAGAACAGATTTACCTGGGGACTGCGCGGAGCGTACATTCCGCTTATCCAGCGATGCATGCTGAACTTCATTTGGAACGCTATCCAGTGTAAGTAAATCCTTTGACATGAGCTGGTTGCTAGGAAGGAAATAAACTAACGCGTCTATAAATAGGTTGGAACGGCGGAAAGCTTGTTGCGTAAGTGCCGCAACGTCAGTTTGCGACTATTCTAACAATCTCTACAGCGTTTGTCTCACAGCCATTTGGCCATCGTTCCAGAAAATTCCAAACACGCTTCCATCCAATGTACCAACAACAACGTACGAAATGGTTGGATTCATCGTCTTCTGGGTTGTGTCGGTCCCGTTCCTGTTCATCCGACCCGAGAGATTCAAGAAGCCCTTCTTCATCTCCAGCGTGGGCTGCGGCGTTGCCATGGTGGCAATGATGATTTGGTCTCTGGCTGTTGCCAAGGGAGTCGGCCCCATCTTCTACCAGGGCCAGGCGGTTCCGTCAACATCTCGCTGGGGAGTCTCTTGGATCATGATGTCTGGTCTGAACCAGGCCATCGGAGGAAAAGTGGCAGGAATGACCAACGAGAGTGATTTTTCTCGTTACGCCAACAATTCTCTCGGGTTTGTCATCGGAACCGTGTCAGTTCAGTGGATTGTGGGAATTTTTGTCTCGCTGGGTGGCTTGGTGACGACCTCGGCTTGCCAGGTCATTTACGGCGATATTTGGTGGAACCCTCCGGATCTCATGATGGTCATGATGGACTGTAAGTTTATCATACATGATTGCAACGTGAATTTCAAAAAAAAAAAAAAAACTAACATTTTTCTAGATGGAAATGGATCATCCGCGTCGCGTGCAGGTGTGTTCTTTCTGGCTCTTGCCTTCACCTTTGCGATTCTCTTCCAAAACGTCTGCGGTAACGCCGTTGCTGGTGGCATTGATTTGGCTGGTTTGTTCCCAAGATACATTGATATCCGTCGGGGTGCCATCATTACATTTGTCGCGACATGGATCATTCAGCCGTGGCAGTTGATCAACAAGGCTGCCACCTTCGTCACTGTCCTCAGCTCATTTTCCGTCTTCCTGGCTCCTCTGCTGGGCGTCATGATCTGCGACTACTTTTTTATTCGCCACCAAAAGATTAAGCTCAACGACCTCTATCGCCCCGAGGACTCGGACTACTGGTTTACGCACGGTGTCAACTGGCGAGTGATTCCCTGCTGGATTGCCGGGTGGGCACCCACAATCGGAGGCCTCATCGCCACTGTTGGTGAGATGGACGATGCCCCAGATGCGCTTTTCCAGCTCTACTACACGGCCTTCTTCACCGGCCTCGCCATCTCCTTTGTCCTTTTCTACGCTGCCAACTTTTTCTTCCCGATCAAGGGAGCGGGCGAGTTCGATCCTTACGATGACTGGGCCACTTTTACACCCAAGGAAGCTGCGAAACTCGGAATTGTGCCGCACGTGGATGCAGAGGAACTGCCAGAGATTGGCGTGGGGTCCTCCGGCTACCAACGCCAGGCCCCGCGGACTCAAGAAAAGGGGATGGATTCTGAAATGCCGGTCGTGGTTGGCGTACCTACTGAGCCCGAAGTGTCGAAACGCTGGTGGGGATTAAAGAAGAATTAACCAAGGGGCTGCGTTGGTAGTGGCTGCAGTAGGGTAGGCGCTGTTCGTCCGTCATCAGCTACATTGACCCGCATTAAGGGGTTAGAATATTCAAGAAATAAATACATGATTCTGCACATACTAGCGTCACGCTCACTGATTCAATCCGGGGAATTTCCACAAACGCAAGCCCCAGGCGGTAAGCTGCTCCATCGGACAAATACAGTATCAACATGCGAGCGGACGAACTAAACGACCCACAGACGATGCGAGTGGGGCATTTGCGAGATGTAGGCTCGGAATGTTAAAAGGATTGCGTACCCCGGTCACGACCATGTGCAACCTCTTCAGCCTCGCCAGGCTCACCGAGCTGGGTAAATAAAGGGTGGTGCCACCGGATTACTGGCGAGGTTGCTCATATTTATATTTCGCCTGATCCCACACTCTGCATCTTTGCTCCTGCGCCTTCACCCACAGCACTCGCAGCATCGCCACCGCCGTCATGGCTACCACCGGCTCCGACTCGGCCGAATCCGAGGCCCAGCGCTACGTCTCCAACCCTCGTTTCCACCGCGTCTTCACGCTGCCCGCCACCGCCAGCCACGGCGAGCTCACCTTCGGATATGCGGATGCCGGCCGAGAGCCCGGGCCCGCGGGCAGCCCAGAGCCCCCGACGATTCTCTTCATGCCGGGCATGTTTGCCTCCCGCTATCTCGGCATCGTCAAGCACGCCATTGCCGAGAAGCTGGGCGTCCGGCTTCTCATCGTCGACCGGTGCGTCATTTTGTCCATCCCTATGCGCTGTATCCTGGTCTAATCAACTGACGCCCCAACCAGCCCGGGAATGGGCAAGTCATCGGATGTTCCCCTCGCCCAGCGCATCCCCATCTGGGTAGAGCTGGTGCCTCAACTCTTAGAGCACCTGGGTGTTCGGCACGTCGCGTTAATGTCCCACAGCTGCGGAACCATGTACCTTTTGAATACGCTGCATCAGTGCAGAAACATTTTGCACCCCGAGAGGCCCTTTGTTGCGCTGCTAGGTAATTTTCAATAACTACCCACCTCGCTGTTGCTGTTGTTGGCTGCTGACACCAAAACCTGCAATTACAGCACCATGGGCCGACCCATCCATCTCCCACGTCAAGACGATGCAAATCGCACAGTATCTGCCCGTCTCGGCTTTTAGCGTGTGGCACCTGATTCCTCAATTCTTTGTCCTCAAGGCCGGTCCCGCCTTTGCATCGAGCGGCGCCATGCTCAACAAGTCATCGCGCTTGATTCCCGGCTTCGGCGGGGACAAGGAGCAAAATTGGATGGAAACAAACCGTACAAGAATCGAGAGCGAGTATGGAATTTCTCGAGACTTACAGGTGGGCATTGAGGAAACCATGATCAAGGCCATGTTTGGAGAAAAGACGACAGGCGCCAATGACGAAACGCTGCAGTGTTTGAGAAAAGGCCAGGATTGGTCCTGGGTCAAGGCTGATAACTATGCCACCTGTATTAGAGAGGTGATCGAGCACGAGAGAACACAAAGAGGTCCAGACAGCAGCACTGGTTCAAATGCAAAGTTAAAGGTCATGGCCTTTTTTTCTGAGGAGGACAGTCTGGTTGGGAAAGGGGGGCAAGAGTACATGGAGCAGTGCTGGAAGGGCTCGCACCAAGGAGAGTTTGCCGATGTCTTGGATTTTGAGCATGCTACAATCCTTGGCACGGACCATGACACTGTGATGCAGTCGCTGGATGTTTTGGAAAGCGTGTTTATTAATGCCGGTGGCATCAAGGCCAGTTAGATTAGATGATTCAGGAAGATACACTAATGTTCGGTGTTCCAACAAGTCTATGCCACTTGATATGGTGATGTAGCAATCTAGATGAAATAATTGAGGTTATCTGCATTGTAATGATCCAGGGGCTGGGGTGCACCGGCGCCAATCGTCTCAAAAGTGCATTCCCCGGCACTGATTTTCCTGGTCAATCCTCGAGTGTCCCGTTTCTTCCTATCAGAAAACTGCTCATCAATCCACTCCAGCCAGACCTGCTTAGCCGCATACAAGAGAGGGACGTGGCCAACCCCATTGGCTTGGACGTAGTGGAGACCATTCTGGGCAAAGTGCTGGCATGTGCTGTTCACGGACTGCGAAGTGAGCTGGGGGATGACGGTGGTATCGGTGGTGCCCTGTAAAACCAGCATGGGGCCCTTGAAATTCTGGCCCCCAACTGCAACCAGATCCGAAATCTCCTGCGCAGAAGTCGTGTTGAGGAAACTGTCCTTGGTCAGAGAAAGGGTCGGGTTCGCTCCAAGCACATCCGTCAAGAGCTGGGAAACTCCAGAGTTGCAGCTCGAGATGCTTTTGAGAAGCTGATAAAGCTTGATCCCCGCGGGGGTGAGCATGCTGGAAAGCTGAATGCCGGGCAATACCGATTGAATCGAGCTGGCAGCCTGGATCAAGCCGAGAGAGGACTGGCTGAGCCTGGCTTGCTCCAGGGCGTTGGTGCTGGGTGACGCCGCAATGGCCCCAAGGTAACCTGGAACCTTGGCTTTTACCTGGTTCTGGGCCGCTGCCCATGCAGCACCGCCGCCTTGGGAGTGGCCAAATACAACAAACTCCTTGGTTACTTTGTCTGGAAATGCAGCGCGGGCGGCCTGAGCCGCGTACAGTAGGTCGTAGCCGAGTGATGGGGAGAAGATGAAATGGTGAGTGATGGGTTTGCCGTGAGAGTCTTTTGAGACGCCCAGACCGGCATAGTCCGACGCAACAACGGCATACCCAGCCAAAGCCAGTTCGTATGGCGCACTGTACTGGTACCACAGGTTTCGGATATGAGACGGCGCGCACTCAGCGTAGGTACCGGAGGCTCCATGGCCCCAAGACACAAGGGGCGCTAGCTTGGCACCATTGCGGTTCAAATATGGCCACAGGATATACGCTGATACTGGCACTAGTGTGCCGTTTAGTGTTTTTGACTGGTAGATGATTCGCGACAGGGCTACCGCCGGCGGCAGCGTGTAGTTGAGCGGATTGGTAAAAGCTTCCACTTTAAGCACCGAGCCAGCGGGAGCAGAGCTAGCGTTGGCTGGAAGGTGGGTATAAAAAGAATCCGTCAGGACGGAGCCGGTGGCCCAGTTTGTCTGCTCAAACCTGGTGGCGATGACGAGATTGTTGGCCGCAGTGTCCGAAAGATTCGCGGAATCGATTTGTTCCCGAGACAGCGTAAAGTCGGAACCGAATGTGTTTGATTGCGGTTCAAGCCGCTGGGCGTTTATTACGCCTGCACAAGTCGCAAGCAGTGCGTAAAATGGCACGAGGTTTCTCATTTTCAAACACTAAACAGGATTGATGGTGAATGCCGAGCACTCCAGGCCAGCTGAATGGGCTGGGGATGACTTGTATACTCATCGTTTAAGCTTGACGTCAGCATGTCGGCCATACACTTTGGTTGCCGCTCACTACGACTTCCGCTTCTAGATCTGACATATCCAACCATTGGGAACCCCGCACAAGCCACTTACAGGCTACATTCCCATTCTTCCACATCTCCCGATTGGGGGCAGTCTTGGTCAAATTCTTGGTTGGCCGCTTACAAGGAATCCTTGGGTGCGAACCAGAAGCCAAGATTCGAGGTTTCACAACCCACCCAGTGTCGCCTACAACGAGTTGGGATTGTTGCAGGACTCTGACTTGGCTGATATGCAGGGGCTTTTCTCCTTTCTGCTTTTCCCCTTGAAATTTAGAGGATGAACTTTGCAACCCGCTTTGAAATGATGGGTTCTTGGCGCACTCCAGTGATGACTAACTGAATTGTTACTTGTAGACTGACAGGGAACGGAAAACCCGATGCTTCAACCACTTTGAATGAATGAACAGGTGTTAATATGAAAAAGAGGCAAAGATTTCAATGATATACCTGGATGCGGCAGGCCTAGATATTCTCTTTAGATTCTTACAGGCATCTTTACCATCACCCTCCATCCATTGAGAAAATGGCCATGGCTCCCCCAGACACGTCACGCCCACCTCAGTCTTTTGATGCCGGCGGCGCGGCCCAAGAACACGCACTGTCGCAGGTCACAGCGGAGGTTGTTGATTGCGAGCCGGAAATCTCCAACAGAAGAGCCCTTGCCATCATCTCCTGCATCACATGCATTACCGCAATTGGCAACTTGCTCGCGGGGCTGTTGACGGTGTGCATGCCCGTCATGGCCGCGGAGCTCGCCATATCGCCGGACCACCAGCTCTGGCCCGCATCGGCGTTTGCGCTGGCGTGTGGATGCACGCTGCTCCCCTGCGGCGCCGCTGCTGACGTGCTGGGCTGCCGGCGCGCGTACCTGGCGGGCTCGGTGCTCCAGGCCGCATTTGCGCTGGGCGCCGGGCTGGCCCAGACGACGACGCAGCTGGTTGCGCTGCGGACGGCCGCCGGCGTGGCTGCGTCCTTCTGTCTCCCGAGCGCCGTCGGGGTTGCGGCGCACAGCTTCCCCGAGCCCACGCACCCGCGCCTCCGCAGCGCCGCCTTCGCCGCCATGGGAGGCGGACAGGCGGTGGGCTTCGGGCTGGGCCTCGTTGTCGGCGGCATCTGCGCCGACACCATCGGCTGGCGCTGGGGCTTCTACACCACGGCCGTGCTCAACGGCCTCGTGCTGGCGCTGTCGCTCTGCGTGCTGCCCCGAAGCGTTGACGGCGCCCCGCTGCGCTCGGCTTCCTTCAAGAGGCTCGCGCACGACGTCGACTGGGTCGGCGCGTTGCTCGTCAGCGGCAGTCTCGCTCTGCTCTCGTACGAACTCGCCGTCGCCACAGCGTCCAATGCGAGCCGGGCAATGCGGGAGCCGCTCAACGTGTCGTTGCTGTGCATCGGCTTGGCCCTCTTGCCCGCGTCGGCGCTGTGGATGAAGCGACAAGTGCGTCTCGGCCGCCCGGCGCTGGTGCCAAACTCGCTCTGGTCCAATGTGCCCTTTACCGCCGTCTGTGTAACCGTGTTTCTCATCTGGGGCGCCTTGAATGCCGGCGAGCAGCTTACAACCTTGTACCTGCAAGACGTGCGAGGCCAGTCCGCCTTGACCACATCCTTGTATTTCTTGCCGGCGCCCATTTGCGGCGCAATCATGAATGTGGCTGTTGGTCTTTTGCTTCCGTATCTGCGGCCTTCCCTGGCCGTGCCGGCGGGTTGCCTCGTGAGCGGCGTTGCGCCCCTGCTGCTCGCCACGCTCTGCCGCGTCGATGGGCCTGGCTACTGGGGTGCCGTGTTCCAAGCGACGGCCCTCAATCCCCTGGGTGCCGACCTCATCTACACCATCGCCAACCTGGTAGTCACGGCTGCGTTTCCTGCAAAGACGCAAGCATTGGCAGGTGGCGTCTTTAACATGATGACGCAGATCGGCAAGAGTGTGGGCCTTGCTACCTCGGCCGTCATAGCCCGCCAGATCACGGCAGCTGCCGATGCAGGCGACCCGAAAGCGGCGCTGCTGGAGGGCTACAAGGCTGGCTGGTGGTACAATGGTGCCCTGGGATTTGCTTCTGTGGCGGTGAGCTTCTGGGGCCTGAGGAGTGTAGACAAGTTGGGTATCAAGAGGGACTGATGTGCAGCCGTTGCTATTTTGCAATGCGATGTTGAGTTTCAAGAGTTGGGGAAACAAGGGGGCCCATCTCAACGGCTCAGCATCCCACGCAGGAAGCATAATTATAACACGGAAATAGCCAATGTCTTGAGGCATATCTTTTATATATAAACTCACCTTTCTGCTGAGTAAAGTTCCTAATTTCGTAGAAATTGCTCAACATGGTTAGCTGTACACCTATATATATCAAGGACGTTAGAATACATGCGCATAGCTACTGGACAATAGCCGCGCATTTGAACCCCAGAAATACAATCCATTTTTTCCGCTGCATATCCTTCCATAATACCTCATTAACATTCACCAGCCCAGTACCACCAGTGCGAAAGCCATCCTTCCTCACCCATGCTCGCTGTACGCTGGAGGTGGGCTCTGCGACAGGCTCCCGCAGATGCTTATGCTGTCGCATTTTTCATATCTCGGCGGGATCAGAATTCCTTCCAATAGCTCATCCACCGCTTCGGAAGATCCTCTCAGCTTTTCATTCTCCACAAATGTGCCCCATCCGTTGATTGGCAGCTCTGGCGAGACAAAAAGGGCTATGGGCATTGAGATGCCATGCTTCCGACATGGTTAGCTTGGCGAGAGATGGGGAATACAGGCAATGCAAACATACCTCTGATTCAATCCCGTCAGTCCCTAGCAGCGTTGCCGAGAAGTGCAGCGTGTGGCTTATCGTCATCCCGCAGATACTAAACCCCGGGGAACACATTCTGACGCTTTTTGGTAGCGGCAGGCACTGTTTCCAGATGTGCTGCGGCTGCATTCTGTCTATCGCCAACGGCCACTCCGTCACGATCCGCTGCCCGTCAAATTTGATTTGGTCGGTCAGCACCGGATCGTGTATCTGGTGCGTCTCGCACAGGTAGAACTTTGCTTTGGTTATCTGTGCTCCCGGTGTGAGCCATTCCAGCTGGGCCTCGACGGGGACGTATCCTCCCACAGCCACGGCGCGGTGGCCCAATGAAACGACGTACTCGACGTCATTGGACCATTTGCCTTGGGCGGTAACGGGGTCCATCAGGTGATACTCGGATTCTGGCGGGCAGCGGAGGATGCGGATGGGTGTAAAGTTCCGGAAGGTGCGGGAAGACTTGTCGTCAAGCGTGTAGGCCTCGAGCGAGTACGTGACGCTGCAGAGGCCGCATCCTCGCGCAGACACCTCCTGGTTGCCGCTGATGAAGAGCTCAAAGGGCCACTCGTAGGTCCAGCCGTCTGCCGGTGTTTGGAGGGATTCGCTCTGCACCAGAAATGGATCCCACTCGTGTAAGAAGTGCTCTCTGCGTTCCCACTTTACCGGCCCATCTACGATTCGCTTATGCTCGCTGGCATATGACGTCAGCGGAATGAAAACCACCCGAGTCTTGATTTTTCTGGTCCATGGCTTACCCTAAGGCGATGCGTCCAACCAGTCTCAGCTGAACATTCTTGATGCTGTCTCCTCTGGCCAGGAAAAGCGTCACTTTGCCCCGGAGATACTGTCCGCGAGCCTCGTCTCCGCATCCGCGGATGAAGACATAGTCACATTCTGGGCTCAAAAGCCAGCCAGTTAGCACCCCAGGCAGCCCGGGAGAAATGGTGCTTTTCCATTCACCTGATTGTAACACGGGATTTCGGCGTCCCAGCCAGTCGTGAAAAGAAGGATCGCATATGAGTAAGGTGGTGGTGCGTAGTGTCGGAAGCGACGGGAAAAGTCGAGATCGGGGGTATACTGGGTATTGTCGAGATTCGAGACTGGGGAGAAGGTGATGCGTTTGTCGTCGGAAATAGGATATATAAAAAGCGCGCAGAGGGATATCAATCTATAATTCACAGAAATTGCAAAGAAAAATCATAAGATTAGTTCAAAACGAGATTTGTGGAAACGAGGGCCATGCCATCATACTTATGATGTATTACATCTCGCCGGTGTGGCCGACTGTTCCGGGCCATTCACCTTTCCAACGGGCCGCAAATCACAACTTTATTTGCAAGGGGCAGCAGGTATTCCAGTACCAGGAGTACATAATCGTAGCCTCATCCCCATCTGCCATGCTCTCCTCCCAACACACCAGCCAGCTCACGCCAGCCTCTTCTCCAGGTGGGCATCAGCTTACATGCACTACTACGTATGTACATTTTTCGGTCCCAGTACGATTGTGGAGTCCTGTTCGGGCCGGATCTCAATGACAGAGATGATCCACCTCGAAATTTCATGCAACAGAGGTCGCTCCGATGAGTGCGACGAGGAAAACGGGTCCATTTTTTGTCGCTGTAGAAATTCCCAGGTTGAAGATGCAGTACCCGCCATGTTGCTAATGAAGGTTATTACGGTAGAACAAAACTCCCCTCCCTAGCCCCCAGCGTGTGCGTGCTGACTGTGAAAAAATACACCAGCCGTGACGGAGGCTGTCGACGGTGAGAAGCCAATTTTGCGCGAGTTTTAAGCTTGGGCCAAGACGGGCAGATGCATCAGGGACCACAGCGGCTTTGTCTCGGCTTCACAGTTCGCCACTTTTTAGTCGGACCGCGAAGAATACCCACGCTGCCTCACCCCACCGGGTCCCGAATAGTCCGATTACGTGTAGAGATCAACGGAATCCTAGCCGTGTTGGGACCAAGATGGCCAAGTCTCCACGCTGCCGTTCGGCCATATTAAATCGGCAGGAAAACCCACGTTGGCAACCTTTTTATCGGCTGTTGTTTGCATTTCACAACGCAGTGCCGCCTCGTGTGGCTCGTGGCCAGCATTCGGTTACATTGGCATAATTTCGAGGCATACCGCCCGCTCGAGCGAAAGGCGGCTCGACATTGGAGGCTCTGACCAAATAAATCAAAGGAGAACAAGTCGAATCCGCTTTCAGCCAACATCCCAGCGAGACAATGGAGCAATTTCGACAAGCTATTATTAGAAACAGGGCTTCCATCTCAATCATGATCATGATTCACTTGCCCCATCTCCAAATGCCAAACTCCCTTTCTGCTTCACCCAAGCTCAGACAGGCCCTTTGGATGCAGACATGAGACATTCAACGATTGCACGTTAGTGCCATCGGCCCGTCAGCTATGATATTACCCATACCGCTCACCCTGCCATACCGCATGCAGCCCATGTAGCTGAAATCAACCATGAAAACCCACTGTAACGTGCCGGCGTCCCGTTTTCAAGATTCACCAGGATGCACCGCCCGCGAATATTCCCCTTTGATTAGATACAGCTGCGATGAAAAATTGCACATACGGGGAAGGAATGTCTCGATCTAATTCTCAGTTTACTAGACGCGGTAGAGACTGCCGCGCGGCCTTAGCATCTTCTGTCAAATACGCAATGGAAAATCACATTAGACGTCACGATCAACCCAACTACTAAGCCTTTCCAGCCAATGAAGAGACAAATAATTTGATCGTGGGAAGTCCGAGGGAGATGATTTTGGTCTCATCCCGCCGCTTCACGGTTCTGGGCCGGCACACCGGCACCTGATGGAATGCGGTGACTAACTTTCTTCCCGCCGTAAAAGTCATCGCCATGCCGTGCCCTATGATGGTTGCAGCTTTAAGATTTTACTTGCCGCCACCGGATCCTCGGTCCCCAACGACAAAAAGGTGTCGGCAAGGGAAACACCGCTGGTGTCGCACCGAGTCAGTGCTGTATGCCCAGATCCTTGACCAAAATTGGCAAGAATTGCTTCAAACCCCGTGTTTGAATGCGTCATGAGGCTTCTGCAGGAATGTGGTGAGGGAAACGTGTATAGGACCTGGGGAAGAAAGGCGACGGGGTCAGCTTCAGTCTAATATGGCATTCTTGGGATATAAGAACAAGGGAAGCATCTGTCTAGACTTGAATCAATCCATCCTCACTCAACTCCATCCACACCTGTATTCACCAACACGCTCTCAAAACCATTCCCAAAAACACTCCCTCAAAATGAAGTTTTTCACTATTCTTCTCCTCTCTGCTTCTGCTGCCTTGGCAGCCAACCCCAAAGTCACCGCCTCAGTCGCAGCACTAAAGTGTGTAAAGAGCGGAGGCAAGTGCAACCCCACGGTCTGGCCTCCAGTCAAGTGCTGCACAGGCTTTGAATGCGTGACGCCAAAGAACTCCGGGCTCGGAGCCTCGGGTACTGTATGAGACACCCTTCTCCTTGCTCCTTTCAAAGCGTACTAAATCCATCCAGTGCCAGCTCCCGTCGACTACGTCTACTGCTTCGCAGCCCTCCAAGCCTACCAAGCCTGCCAAGCCAAGCAAAGGTACGGATGCAAAGGAATCCAAGCCCACCAAAGCTGAGGCATCGAAGCCCGGCAAGCCTTCCAAGCCTGCCAAATCTTCAAAGAGTGAGGCTGCAGAGTCCTCCAAGCCAACCAAGCCTTCAAAGAGCAAGCCTTCTGAGTCCCCTAAGCCGGGTAAGCCCTCAAAGAGCGAGGCTCCCAAGCCTACCAAGGCCGCTCCTACCAAGCCCATGAAGCCTACAAAGGCCGCCGAACCCACCAAGCCAGCCAAGTCTGGCAAGCCCGAGTCTGAGAAGAAGGGTGACAAGAAGCCCAAGCCAACCAAGGCATAAATATGCTATGGTCATATCAACAATCATGTCATTTTCTATGTATTTGGAACCACAAATGATCACCTAGAATGAACAGCAGGGATGGCATATCTCTTCTAATGTATGCATCTTGCAAGGATCTGTTAGCTTCTTCAGTTTAGTAATAATAATCCAGTCATGACTTAGAATATATCTTGACTGCCCGTTCAACATCTTATTTGAGACGCGTAAGCGATTAAGGTTTATTGTTTTTTTCCTGCATAAAGTTGCCCCTCCAACAATAATTCCATCCCACCAAACGCGTTGGCCCGAATCATGTTCCAATGCAAAGTGGAATTTGCTGACAACAGCATCTCACGCGCAAGCAGTCATGAAGAATGTAGTTCCAATCGAGCTTCTAGAGCGTAATCTGACAAAGACCCATCATCGCTCATCGACATCTTAATTTTGTATCTTGATCCAATGGAGTTCACCGCGCCAATTTCAAAGAGCACTAATGGCTTGTGCAAAATCATATACATGGTCACGACCGTATCTGTAATTATATTTGAATTCGATAACTATTACAATACTGCTCAATATCATTCATATGTAGGCGATAGAAGAACTCAAAAAGCAAGATTGAATTGAAAACATGTTGGAGAGAATCTCACATCATCAAGCATCATGCCAAGACCGAATATCCATTAACTGTCGTAAGCCTGCACTCAAGTACCGAGTAAAGTACGTTCCCGACCACAATCCTCCAGCTTGAAGATGATAATCTAATTTTAGGCTAGATACTGTTTTTATTTTTAAGGGTTACTTTACTTTATCTCAACTTACGTTATACCGTGTGTTTGAGGTGAGGTACCTCGGTGCAGGCTTACAACAGTCAAAGGGATAACAAGAAAAGTAGCCACCCTCTTGTATGACTGTACAAACACACGCGTCGAGAGATTTATAGACTTTCTGTCAGCCACTTCCACATCCACGCGGCACCCGTCATCATGCCTGGCAGCCGATGATTCGGTGCGCCACCATCCTCCAAGACTGGTTCTGAGGCTGGTGGGTACTTGGTGCCGATCACCAACGAATGATAAGGGCCAAGGCCAAGTAGCAACACGGGCCAGACCTGTTTAGGAATGAGCAGCCGACAAGATAGAAGCGATGCGTGAGGGGTTCGAGTTGAGATGGCCTCTGAGCAAACCCCGCAGTCACGTTGTCAGAGTCAAGCCCGATCGAGGTTGGCGTCACGGTGCAAGAGTGGAGCAGCTGATAGGATCTGAGATGCGACATGGGCAAAAGCACCAAGAATCATGTCGAATATTTGTTTCTCCAAGGTAAAAGTCTACTTTCAACTACACTTCTTGAAGTTGCTAACTCTCATGTATCACCGGATAAGAAGAGACTACCATGGTCCGTAGCAGCCACTCGCTTCACTCTTCTCTCCCATCTCGCCATTCCAACCTTGCCTAGCCCGCTTGTGGCCGTAGTGCAAATCAGATTTCATTACCCCACCAACACGGTAAGAAGCTCTGCCAGGGTTGGTCCTGATTCCTGAATGGATCATCGCAATTATTGGCCATTGGCCACTCGAGCATGAATAAATGCTGCCCTCGACAAAGGATCCACGTGTAAGCCATCCATTTCAGGTATAAACAAGCGCCTATCACGCATATCTTTCATTCACTCCCTATGGCATGTATGCACAATGCGGAGAGTGCATGTGTGGCTGTTGATAACAGTTGCCGAGCACGGCGTGTTAGACGTTTATCTCAGAACGACCTGACCCGCATCTTAGCTCAGCTGCGTTCTTCAGCCACACTGTTCCCCAACAACGGCGGCTTCGGCTGCCCGCTACCAAACAAATATATGTCTCAAAACGGTCCAATCCCAGATAAAAGCGCCAGTCCTTCTATCAATCTCCAAGTATAACAGTCCCGCAATCCCACACCACCCCGTACCGTCGAATTCAAGTAAAAAGCGGTCATTACAGTGCACGACCACGCATCGAGCCCAAAATGGCCCCGCATCCATTCGCCGATCTCACGGCCGAGGAGATTTCTCGGTCGCGGGACTTGGTCCAGGCCCTGCATCCCCGAATACTGCTTTCCTTCAAGGCCATTGTTTTGGAGGAGCCTGAAAAGGAGCAGATGGTCCAGTACTTGAAGGCCGAACATACACACGGCCTTGCCTTGCCCGCTGCTCCCCCCAGGGTCTCATACGTTGCCTACTACATTCGAGGAACCGTGAGTAGAGAAAGCTTAGGGGCGCAGAGCAAATAAGCTGACCACTGCCTGTATTAGAGTGATTTTAGAACCGCATGGGTAGACCTCAATTCCAATACAGTCGCTCGAACGCAGCAAGTTGAGCCCGGGCTCAATGGCAACGCTGACTTTGGCGAAGTGCTCGAAGTTGAGAAGCTTGTCATGGAGGACAAAGGTGTCCAGGATGAGATTGCAAAGTTGAGGCTACCCGATAACCTCGAAGTCATTCCCGAGCCCTGGATCTTTGGTTCAGATGGCGTCGAGAGGTCGCGCCAGTATCAGATCTACATGTTTGTGCGGGAGAAGGGCAAGCCAGACTACAACCACTACGCCCACCCCCTCGCTTTCTCTCCCCATTTCGATGCCGCCAAGGGCGTCGTTACAAAGATTGAGAGCATCTCTACAGGGCCAGGCCACGAGGTCAAAGAAACAGGGCCCTACAGCCACACGTCGCCCAACGAGTATGTTCCAGAGGAGATGGAATTGCGGACGGATGTCAAGGACCTGCACGTGTCTCAGCCAAACGGACCGTCTTTTAGCGTTTCCGAGGACCGTATTTTGAGATGGCAGAAATGGGAAATGCGCCTCTGCTTCAACTACAGAGAAGGTCTCGTTCTGCGCGATGTGCGCTACGATGGCCAGCCTCTATTCTATCGCGTCAGCTTGAGCGAGATGGCCGTCCCATACGGAGATCCGCGATCGCCCTACCACCGCAAAATGGCATTTGACTTGGGCGATGTCGGTGCCGGAATCGTTGCCAACAACCTGTCTCTGGGCTGCGACTGTCTAGGCGTTATCAAATACCTCGACGGGCTTGTCTGCGACCGAGATGGAAAGCCAGTCACGATGCCGAATGCGGTGTGCATCCACGAGCAAGACGCTGGAATCGGCTGGAAACATACCAACTACCGGACCGAACGTAAGATTCCTTCAATTTCTTATCCGGAGACAGTGGCTAATTCACGGCATAGGAGCGTGCGTGACGAGAAACAGGCAGCTTGTCCTCCAGCAGATTTTGACTGTATCAAACTACGAGTGAGAATGAATCAATCAGACGGCCTTCCTCCAAAGCTGCGCCACTAACAGCACGCCATTGCAGATATATCCTCGCCTTCGTCTTTAACCAAGCAGCCGAGCTGGAATATGAAGTTCGCGCCACGGGCATCTTATCCACCACAGCCATCGACCAGGGAACCGAGGTCGACTTTGGCACCGTCGTGCATCCAGGCGTGCTTGCAGCCCACCACCAGCACATTCTTTCCCTGCGCGTGGATCCGGCCCTCGGATCTTACCAGGACGGAAACCGGCTAGTCTACCAAGAGGCACACCCGATGCCGCTGGACGACTTCAACCCATTCGGCAACGGTTATCGGTCCGTCGTCACCCCCGTGGAGAAGGCCGCCGGCCTCGATCTCGACACGTCCAAGGCTAGAGTGTTTATGATCCAAAACGAAAAGATGAGGAACCCCATCAACAACCAGCCAGCCGCGTACAAGATTCAAGTGCCCCCGATGCAGCCGCTTCTCGCGCACCCCACCAGCGCGCACTTCAAACGCGCCGAGTTTGCAGACCACAGCATCTACGTGACCAAGTATCGCGGGGATGAGCTGTTTAGCGGCGGCAAGTTTACCAATCAGAGTAAGTTTGAGCGTGAGATGGCGACGTGTCAAACTGGGATGTGACGCTAATGAACGGATAGGTCCGGGAGGTGAAGGTATCAAGAAATGGGTAGCCCGAGGAGACAGTGTGCTCGACAATGATATTGTCGTCTGGATCCAGTTTGGCCTCAACCATGTTCCCCGAATCGAGGATTTCCCAGTAATGTAAGGCCTCGGTCGTCTCGGTGTTGTCAGCTACACGAGTACGGTTACTGACCATTTGCCTCTTAGGCCCGTCGAGATTCTTCGCGTTCATTTGAAGCCAGTCAACTTCTTCACCAGAAACCCTGCGCTCGATGTTCCGCCCTCCAACCAGGAGAGAAACAAGTCAGTCCTAGTACAAGACGAGGCCAAATCGTGCTGTGCTCCATCTGAGGCACCGTTGATGCCCAAAATCTGAACTGGGCGGCGCAATTAGAGACAACGAAACGGCCATGTCTAGAATAGGAAAATAAATTAAACTTCCAAATTCATAACCAAAGTTTGTACCAGTCAGACATTTACAGTTTATAGCAACTCTCGGTTTCTGCCCTTGGTCAACGATGGGCTGTATGAAAACAGACCCACCGCGGTGCTCTGGCCTTTGACTGGAGATGTCAAAAGAGCTTTGGAATTGTGAAATGCACACATTAAATTTCCTCGATTCTAGAGTGTAATAGAGGGTCCCGACAATCGCCATTATTGACGTAGATCAGAAAGCCTTGGGATACTACAAACTTTCTTTCTCCACATCGAGAGGAACTTTTTCGTAGGATAATCTGGTGAACCTTTTCAGTCATACTAGCGGTTAATTCTTTCAATGTAAATGATCCCGTGGCTTTTTAGACTATGCACTATTGTGAGTATCAAAATCATAGACATCCGTGAGTGAGTCGAGTTTGGTATGTTGACAATAATAGCTCACCTCTCCACCTCTGTCCCAACTCCGCCATGATGCGTGGCTCACGCGGTGGCCTGATTTTTGAGCTTATATCCAGAGGGTCTATGGTTTAGACTCAGACTTAATTTAGGTTTACTGTATGCTTGAGTTTAATCCCTCTTGCGAGTCATCAGCCCCTCTCCATAAACCCGATCAAAGGGTTAGGGGTTTTCGGGAGCTGAATCATCAGAGTTGCGGAGTAGTCAGCATGGAATGTGATAGGGCAGACTGGTTGGAGGAATTCGGTCCGATCTCACTTCTGCCATTGCCAACGAAGAGTTTATAAATTGGGCCAGTCGGTTTGCTTAATCCTCATCAGGGCTAGTTTGCAACGAGCATGTGTCGAGGAATGCAACTATTTCATTGTGATTCTCAGAGTGTAGTCCGAATTCATAGTCATGCAATTGCTATATTAGTACCCCATTTAACGCCCTTCCATTGACCCAATATCTCGTTTCTCTTACCTTCATCCGCCTCCTCTCCTCTCGATCTCTCTCAAACATCGTCCAACATGAGGTGCATCAACGCCATAATCTTCTTTGTTGCATTAGCATCCGGCGGGCCCACTAAAGGCTCATTGCAAGCGCTACCACAGCTGAAGCATCTGGGCAAACCAGGTTTCACTCCCTCGGACCAAGGCAAAATGGAGCGCGCCGTCGCCGCCGGGGAAACTTGTCCTGCAGCATGGCCTATGAAGTGCTCTGTGACCAACTTTTGCTGCACTATGGATGCGGTTGGTTGTTGTGAGGCTGAGTGCTGTCTACCGGGTACCAAGTACTGCAAGGATGGCAGATGTTGGGGTTGATAGATCCGCCATTCGGAGGTTCGTCTGACTCGTCTAAATTTGGGGCGTTGCTAACGCCTTACGCATAGCTGTTTTCTTTCCACAAAATCAGTTCATACATAATGGCTCGGTCTCTACCCATATCCTGTCCTCATAGAAACAATTAATAATAAAACACAACTCTTTTCAATTCAATTACCTCATTTTAATTATACTCAAAACAACAGGGATGATCACATTTCCTTCATTTGATATGAGTGTAAATCTTCAAGTGCCGACATATTTCAGATATCTAGTCCGCCTGTCAAATCACTTTTCGACATATACATTGGTTCCAACCTCTCGAAATGTGTTCATCTGATCTTGCAGCTCGCCGATTACCCTGTCCATCAGCAGACACATATCTCTTCCCAGGGGAATAACCTTCTGGCCTTCTTTTCCCTCGCCAAACCCTTCACCAGTAGCTACCTCATAGATGATTTTACTCGCCTTTCGATGATCACCATCTGGTACGAAGTTGGAACCCTGGACGCTTTTTGCCGTCTTTTCCGTGACGCTACCGTGATAATCTTCGGGAAACGGGGCCGACGACAGTTTCAGCCCGGTGGTAAAACTTGTGTCGAAGCCACCGAGTTGGATAGTCAGCGTTCGAATGTTAAATGGGGCGACCTCGCGGGACATGACCCGAGTGAGACCTGTGCGCCTTTGTCAAACACGATGCTTTGCTGTATCACAAAAACGTACCATCCATTGCTGCTTTCCCGGCAGCATATATGCCCATGCTCTCCCTTCCACTCACGCCAGCACCAGACCCAATGTTGATGATAAGGCCTCGCCTCCGGCTTCGCATACAAGGCAGCACGGCCCGAATGAGTCGATATGGACCGAAAAAGAGGGTTTCCATCTGGCGACGGACCTCTTCCTCAGGGAAACTTTCCGCTGGCCCGTGAATGGACCATCCTGCGCTATTTACCAAGATGTCAATCTCGACACCATCGGCCTCTAGCTTCTGAATCACAGAACCGCCTTGGGGATCGTCAACATCGAGGGCCACCCAACGACCGCCGTTGCTCTCGATTTCTGAGACCAAGTGAGGGACTTTTTCCGGGTTTCGAGAAGTCGCAATGACTCGGTGTCCCTTGGATACGGCCAAGCGAGTAAGCTCAAGACCAAACCCAGACGCAGCACCGGTGATGAACCAGGTTAGCTTTGAAGCCGTCCACGAAGCCATGGTGTGATGTATTTTTGTTAATTTGTTGATCCAAATCAGTTTGGGATAGCAAACTAATGCCCAGGTTCAGTTGTTTCACGATAGTTTTATATCCATTCAACCTCAATAAACACGAACTAGAACCCCGGAATATAGACTCTTATTTCCGATATCCATCCTTAGCTCCGGCCGGTGTTAGTGCACCCGAGACGTGCATTGATTACGTACACAGACACATTTGTGAACTACACCTCCACCCACAATGGTCAACTCAAAAGATTGTGGCATGTAAAGATAAGGCATCACAGCAAATTCTTACAAAGAAACTGCTTTCAATGCTACTAAATCCTTTTAGTCAGGCAATCTACTAAGGCTTGGCTCAATGAATCTCTCGCAGCGGCTCAAACTCGGAATTCGACAACCATACTAAATGATGAAGAGCTTGGATATTATCAATAAAAAATCAGAACAATATGGTCATGGTTTCAACTCGGAAAGATCAAAATTTGGCAATGTCTACTCGAAACCAAGCTTCGGAGGATGAATACTTGGAGCATGCTATCCTAAACAGCGCCGAATTGTGCAGTACTATTTTGAGCCAAAGCAAAGCATAATCAATACATAACAAAGGTTTTTTACGCCTCGACAACACATGTTTTCTATCTCTTTCGTCTCTAGACCCTGTATTGCCAACCAATAGAACACCAACTTTTTCTCATCAGTGCAGATCCCTCCGATCGGCAGGCGGTCTATAGCGCATTTTACAGCGGCGCCACCTGTAAGCCTTGGCGGTCAGCATTAAGCAGCACTAAAAGCCAAAGACCAAGACGACTCGACCAACCATTACCTAAAGCTTCATACGTAAAATGGCAGAGCGTGCGCAAGAATAACTGAAATGGAGAAGACGAGAAATTCTCGAGGACAAATACAGTCGTATGAATGCACTGTTTAGAGCCATGGGGATTATATCACTATGCTCTCACCATGCCCACTTCAAGAACCAAGACACCGTGGTGCACATGCGCCTGACCACCTGATGGAACACCCAGCCAATCTCTTGGGAATGGAGACTACGTGCACCCACAATTGACCAAGAATCGAGGAGTTACTCCAATTGGCCTATCAACGAGCAATTGGAACGAGACATCATTTCCCCTTGCCCGCTAACTGGCGCTAACCAAGCCCTAACCCCTATAATACGGAGCGGCGCGATAGCGTCCCCGGCTGTCTCAGTTACCTCCCAGGGCGACGGCCATTTACCTCGTGCGATTTCAGCCTTTTTTGTGCCACTGCAGGCTAAGAAAAAAGAAGGTATTGGAGCCGGCATACTGATTTGCCCCGTAATCCGCACCCCGTACATGCTGAATAAGACAAGGCCAAAGATTTCACCTCTGCAGCCCCCTCGATTCGGAGGCCAAAGCTTGTTCCCACGACCAATCCGCGATACTTCGCATCCAGAGCAACAATGGTATTCCAGTTCATCTCGCGGGCACTTGGTGGCGGCGGCGACACCACAGTCAAGTCTCCCACCAATGAGGACGTTGAAGTATTTCCAGCGCACCACTACGATGACAACGAAGTACTGAGGAAAATCATGATAAGCTGGACTATGTGCTTCAACGACGTCCTGGATGCCGAGAAGCTCAACGATGCGCTCCAGAAACTAGTTGAAAAGGAAGGATGGAGGAAGCTCGGTGGCCGATTGAAGTTGAACGCAAGTCACCGCCCAGCATGAGATGCTGTCACTCTCAAGGTCGCTAACGAGCCAGCGATGTAGGTTGAAGGAAGGTTGGAGGTTCACGTTCCCAGGGTCTTCACCCCGGAGTGCCCAGCGGTGCGATATACGCATTCAGTCTTGGACATGAGCATCAGCGACCACCCTGTCGCAAGTCAATTCCCAAAGCCAACAGACAACCTCTCAGTCCAATCCATGCCCGGCGATATGCAACACGCCCTGGGGTTGAAGAGTCTGGTGGATCCGCCAGCATCAGTCGATGACCTGGTTAAGAACGGGGAACCGCAGATTTCACTGCACATTGTTTCCTTTGTCGACGCAACACTTGTTGTTCTGTCATTTCCTCACACCATGACGGATGCCATGGGCCAGAAAGCGCTGGTTGAAGCATGGTCCCAGATGGTGGCAGGCCGAGAGGAAGACGTCGCCGAACTGGCAGGCACTCGCGACGACATCCTTGCCACGGTGGGGACTGAGCTGGACACTACGGAGCCCGAGCCGTGGGTTCTGGAATCCAAGGTCATGACGGGCTTCAAGAAGTTTGTGTTCGGAATGTACTTCCTTTGGGACCTAATCTGGTGTCCTCAAGCCCAGGAGAAGGCGCTTTGCATCCCGCCCGGCGTGATGCAGCAGCTTCGCCAACAGGCGCAGCAGAACCTTGCAGAAGGTGAGGACGGCAAGCATCCATTCATCAGCGAAGGAGACGTGCTGAACGCTTGGATGGTGAGCCTCGTCGCCAAATCCCAGCCCAAGCCAAGAGCCATGACTCTGCTCAACGTGGTTGAAGTGAGGAGTCGTCTCCGATCGCTCTTCGACGCAAAGGCTCCCCGGGTCTACATCCAGAACCTTGTCTTCCGCAGCCAGGCATTCCTCACTGCCTCGGAGAGCGTGGGGCTCTCTCTTGGGGCTGCTGCCCTCAAGGTCCGCGAGGCAATTGTCCAGCAGGTGACGGAGCCGCAGCTGAGGGCGCAGATTCGCACCGACAGGAAAGCAACCAAGGCCGGTGCGGGATACCAGTTGCTCGGCGAGTCCAACGCCATGCTGCTGGTGTTCACCAACTGGTCCAAGTGCGACTTCTTCAACACGATTGATTTCAGTCCTGCCGTGATTGCGGGCAAAACTGAGACTGAGGGCAGGACAAACCCTCCCGGTAGAATCTTTTACCATCACGGCACCACGGTCAAGAAAGATGCCGTGGGCAGGAACTTTGTTACCATCCTCGGCAAGGACCACGCAGGAAACTACTGGGTCAAGCCCACTCTCGGCGCAAATGTCTGGCCCAAGCTGGAGCAACAGGTGGCCAAAATGAGCGAGGCCATGGCCTAAACTTATCAACATCGCCCAAACTAGGCATATTCCCTTGACATCTTCATCTAACTAGGCAATTTCTAATTAGTTGTATTTTCTATCATGTATTATTATCCATCGAGTTCTCTTAGAGAAAATCAGGCGCATTTCATAAGAGTTTTTATCCGCTTGGCATTGCATCTTAATCTTGGCAAAGTCGATGCTGAAGAAATCACTCTTCCAAATAAATTAATTGACCATCTATTTAACCTTGAATTATCCTCTTTTTTTTTTTAATTAAACCGCTTTGCGAAAGCAGTAACGTTCTTGACCAAGTCAACATCCGGAAGCATTCCCAAATTTGTAGCCACCGTGGTATCAAATTCAGCCGGCCAGCTCCCCACGATGGCTTCCACCTTGGGGTCCCTCTCTTCCTTGAGCAGGGATAGAGCCTTGCTTCCTCCAACGGCCTCGAGAGCATCCAAAATCTCCTGCACCGTGACGGTGATTCCCGGGAGGTTGACGACTCTCGACAGGCCGAATTTGCTGGCTGGCACATCCTTGATTTGGATGAGGTTCTGCACCACCGTCTCCGGGCTGCACACCCACATCTTCAAGTCTCGAGACACGGGCAGGATCGACTCCTCTCCTTTTAGAGGCTCGCGAACAATGCCGCTAGCAAAGGAGCTGGCGGCTGCGGATGGGGCGCCGGGCCGCACGATGATGGTCGGGAGACGCACGACGCGGCCATCGAGAAGGCCGCGGCGCGACATGTCGTTGAGATACGTCTCAACCATGTGCTTCTGGGCCCCGTAGCTCGACTGGGGCAGGGGACACGTCTCCTCGCTCGTCGGCACGGGCTTGCCGTCGACGCTCTTTGTCGGCCCGTAGACGGCCAGGCTGGACGGGAAAACCACGACGGCCCCCGGGTGGTTGTGGCGCAAGTAGTCGAGGATGCCTCGGTGCGAGTCCCAGTTGACCCTCCAGCCGAGCTCCAGGTTGGCTTCGGCGCCTCCCGACATGAGCCCGTGGAGGAGATAGACGGCCGAGTAGCGCGGCGCAAAGATTTTGGCAATGGCGGAGGAGTCAGTCAGGTCGCACTTGACCGTGTCGATGCGCTCAGAATGCTGGCTGGCTGTCGCAGGAACAGGCGGCTCCACGACATCTGTGAGGGTCAATCGCACGTCCTGCGAGGAGCTGACAAGGGCGGCTGCGAGGTCCTGCCCAATGAAGCCGGCGCCTCCGGTGATGAGAATGTGCTGGCCGGTCATGGTTTTATTGTTGTTGTAAATCCTGTGCGTACGACAGGCAGGACAACTCGAGAGGTGCGGTTGAGGGGGAGGGGGCAGCCGGTGCAAGTTTATGAGGCTTGAAACAGCTCAAAAATGGCTCTATCCCGAGTACACAGAGGTAGCCACTTATTATTCTGGAGATTCTGAGACCCACGATGCTTGAACGGACTCCCCTCTCAGCAACAATCCATGTCCGGAAATGGCACTCGGCCGCCAACGCCGCTGTGGATTGCGCTACGGGGCCAAATCCGGGCGCTAACCGAGGTGTCTACAGCGAGATTTGGCGGCGGCCACGGGAGAGGAACGATTGCTTTGCTTCATTGATGCGTACCTTGGAGAGTATATTTTGTTTTGGTTTAACGAAAAATGGATATTTTTAGATTAGTTTGTCAAAAGGAATCGTTCGAGGTCCTTTTAATTGAAAACAAGTCTTAAGGAACAAACTAGTACGTAGACGAAGCAGCAGCGGACAATCAATAGACAGCTTTTTCTTAGGCAATGATGCCACGCATCCAGCGCCGCCATTCAAACTAGCCATGAAGCAATCGCCTTTCTCTTCTCTCACCGTTCTCCTCCAATCTCCGTGCGCGGAGTTGGGTCCGTCATGCGGCCATTTCACCGTTTTACTGCACGGCGGATTCTTCAGCGGCTGACAAGCGGGGGAGCAGTGGGGAATTAGTTCCGAAATGCGAGTCGTCTGAGGGGCATTCACGCGACATGGCATGAGCAAGAAAAACAACCAAACTTTCGAATTGACGTGCTGAAACTATTCCCAGCCAGTACCAAAGGAATAATCATCATAAAGCCGTCTAGGGTTCCCAGAATGGCGTCGTCAAACAAGCCCATCGTCCTGCGCCTCGGCGAAGACATCAAGTACAACCACGACTTTTACAATGACGTCTTCACAAAGCGTTTCCACGTTGTCGCCAACGAGGAGCCGGACCGCGAGTCATTTATCAAAGCCTTGAAGGAGAAAAAGTAATGGTCCCTGATTTGTATCCCCGAGTCACTTCATTCGTCTAACACCCAAGCCAGATATGGCAACTTTGTGGCAATTTACCGTCCGCATTTCCAAACCGGCGGGGAAATGGGCCAGTGGGACGACGAGCTCATCAGCCTGCTGCCGAGCTCAGTCCGCATCTTTGCTTCGGCGGGCGCCGGCTTCAACTGGGCCGACACGGATGCGCTGGGCCGGCGGCGGATATGGTACGCCAACGGGGCGGGCGCCAGCGACGAGGCCGTCTCAGACACGGCCATGTTCATGATCCTGTCCGTGTTCCGCAACTTCTGGCGCTCGCAGAGGGGCGCCCGCACATGCGACCCGGACCAGTTCATCGCCATGCACAAGCTCGTGGGCAGCATCTCGTACAACCCGCGCGGCCACGTGCTGGGCATCGTGGGCCTGGGAAACATCAGCAAGCTGGTGGCGCGCAAGGCCCGGCTGGCCTTTGGCATGGACATACACTACCACGACATTGTGCGGTCGCCGCCCGACGTCGAGGCCGACCTCGAAGCAACCTACCACGCGAGCCTGCACGACCTGCTCGCCGTCTCCGACTGCGTGACCCTGCACACGCCCCTGAACGCCCACACGCAGGACCTCATCGGCGCCGAGGCCTTTTCGCACATGAAGGATGGTGCGCGGCTGATCAACACGGCGCGCGGCCAGGTCGTCAACGAAGAGGCCCTCATTGCGGCCCTGAAGAGCGGCAAGCTGGGTGCCGCGGGCCTCGACGTTCACTACCACGAGCCGCAGATTTCAAAAGAGCTGGCCGACATGGACAATGTCACTTTGACCTGTCACAATGGCGGGGCCGCAATTACAACGCGCATCAATTTTGAGCTGAATGCGATGAAGAATATTCTGCAGGTGGTGGATGAGAAGGGTGATTTCTGTGGAGAGCCGATTACGCCCGTCAATAGAAAGGCATTTGAAGCCGCTGTATAGTCTTTTAGATAGAATAGATACCTGCTTCATGGTAATAGAAATGGTTTTATTGGTTTGAAAAGGCGGTGCGGTGTAAATAGAGTGCCTTGAGAGAACGCAAGAGGCAATAAGCTTCATAGGGCATGACCTTAAGATAAGACAGTTCTCGAGGCTCAATATAAACCATTTTCGTATTTGATTCGGTTTACTTTGCGTCGTCGTTAGGTTTAGCGCGCAAAGGGTTCATATCCTGCATGCTCCTGTTTACTTGATCCTTGCTTAGTCTATACTCCATCTACAACTACCAGCTATCCAAGTTTGATTTTTGTATATTTATCGATATAATAGCAGCGTAGCCTTGTTGCTCTCCCTTCTCTCTATCAGTTTCATTCATTTCTTCGAGGTTGAGAACTCGACGATCCAAATCCAAACTTGGCGTATATAAGGAAAAAATACACCCCATCTGGGCCTGTACAAGGAATAGTCTATCCACTTTTGAGCAACAGGTTAACCTGTTCCGCACGGCTGCGACAGGAATGCTCCCCACTCCCGATATCACATCCTCCGTGATAAGACTCCCACTCTTGAATGCAACCCCGTCGATATCTGCTCCTTAACAGCGAATACGCCCGCTTCGGGACATTATGAGCTGATTTTGGGCACTTGTCGTGCCGCTTTACACCTACTTAGTGGCCGCAATGTCTCCATGGTTCTTGACAGTTTTGGTAGAGGTCGGTCAAGCGGCTCGCGGTAACCGGCTTGCGGAATTGATAGACATTGACGCACAAACGGGTATTTAAGCCAACATGGCCCTGCGCCCAAAAAAGAAAAAACTAAAAATTGTGGGCGGTCGTCGAGTTTCTTCCAATTGATTCAGTCAGCCCTGCCAGCCGTATACCCACGCCAAGAGGCTAGAAACAATGGACCTCGATGAGAAAACGTCGAAACCTCAGGTACAATCGGACAAGACTGTGCCAGAGGAGGAAGTCGGCTCATCCAGCAATGTCGTCATAAGCAAGGTCCATGATAGATCGTATGGTGAGTGGTTTGGTTGGCAAAAAGCAAGCAAGCAATACTGGAGCTAATCACATCTACAGTCAGGAAGATGGATTTATATCTACTTCCGTACCTGTCCATCATGTATTTTTTTAATTCCGTAGATCGAGTAAGAGACTCACACTCCTTGGACGGCCAATCCCCCCGTGTTGAACTTGTTTGTCTAACTGACAAGGAAAGAGCAATTTAGGCAACGCCGAGACGGATGGCATGAGTGCAGACCTTGGGTTTGTGGGTGAGCAGTACAGTCTGCTGATTCTACTATTCTACATTCCCAACGGGCTGTGCGATCTCCCGCTCAACATGCTGACCAAGCGGTTCTCGGGTCGGGTGATGCTCCCCAGCCTGATGCTCGGCTGGGGCGCGCTGTCGATGATCCAGGTGGCGTGCAAGGACTTTGCGGGCATGCTGGTGGTGCGGCTGCTGATCGGGGCGCTGGAGGCGGGCTTCTTCGCGGGGACCGTCTTCTACCTGACGCTCTTCTACACGCGCGGGGAGCTGGGGTTCCGCATCGCCATCTTCTTCGGCAGCGCGCTGCTGGCGGCGGCCTTTTCGGGGCTCATCTCGTTTGGCGTGTTCCGGATCGAGGGCACCGCCATCAAGGGCTGGCAGTACCTGTTCCTGCTCGAGGGCGGGCTGACCGTCATCTTCGCCGCCTTTGCCTTCTGGTGGCTGCCCGAGTCGCCGCACACGGCCTGGTTCCTGAGCTCGCAGGAAAAGGCGGCGGCCAGGGCGCGGCTGCTGCGCGACGGGTCGCAGCGCGTGGGCGTCGAGTTCAGCGTGGGCGAGTGCTTCGCGTCGTGGCGCAACTGGAAGTTCGTCCCCTGGTGCGTCATCTCCTTCACGTACCCGGTGGCCTTTGCGACGTGCGCCAACTTCCTCCCGCTCGTGCTGCGGCGCCTCGGGTACAGCACCGTCGTCACGAACCTGCTGACGGTGCCGCCCAACTTTGTCGGCTTCCTGGTGCTGCTGGCCGTCACCTACCACTCGGACCGCGCGCGCGAGCGCACATTCCACATTGTCGCGTCGCTGGCCCTGTCCATGTGCGGCCTCATCGTGCTCGCCGCCATCGACGCCGAAGCCCACCGCGGCGTCGCCTACTTTGCGACATTCCTCGTGGCCGCCGGCGCCTACATTCCCAGCTGCCTCGTGCACTCGTGGCACAACAACAACAACGTCAACGAGAACTCGCGCGCCGCCACCACCGGCCTGCTCGTCGGCCTCGGCAACCTGGGGGGCATCCTCAGCTCCGCCACCTTCCGCACCACCTATGCTCCGCGCTACGCTCCCACCCTCATCGCCACCGCCGCCTGCAACCTGACGTGCATCGTCTTCACCCTGTGGCTGGGCCTGTGGATGCGCCGCGAGAACACTCGGCGAGACGAGGCCCAGGGAGTCGTCGTCAAGGCGGAGAATGTCGACACGAGCGAACTCACCGACGGGGAGAGCGATGCCCGGTGGCGCTACTTCATCTGAACACGTAGTTTTATGCGCGGGTGCATGTACGAGTATCCCGTATCACCATCAAACGCGCGTATGAGTTCGCGTATGCGTAAGGGGGAAGTGCCGGATTGAACTACGCAAATTGAACCACGCAAATTTGACCATTGATTACCATCTCCCTCTTTGGCGCCTGACAGCTGCTTGGCACGTCATCCTTTAATTCCTGTCCACAAAAAAGTGGCGGAAGTGGGGGCAATTGGTGCCCTTGGGTTGTTTCCGCTCTTGGCAGTGATCGATGACAGACGGGAGATGGAAACGATGAGAAAAAGTATGGTTGGGTGGTTCAAGGAGTCGATATGCATAATTCCATGTAAGTTTTCATCTGGATAAGCACCTGTATGAGGCGTCAAGAGTGGCTTTTATTGTTTGCACCTCTTGATTCAGCGAGGTGAGTTTATGGTGAAGCGGGGCAGGTTTAGTGGACGGGATTTATCAGACGGTTAACTATAACTATTACCAAAGGTAAACACGCTGTTACTGGTGCCATGAAATGAAAATATGGATAACTTTTTATTTATTTTATCTTATGTTTACCATGTTCAATCTGGCGCATTTAAGCCAAATTTAAACGCATCACTCGCGTTCATGCCCAACGCATCCAAACGCGCTCGCGTATAGGGTAGCTGACTAAGGCAGACAATGCCAATACCTGATTGGCCACTCACTCTTCCCCCTGTCCATTTGTCGGTGTGGTCCACCACCCCCTTTCTTGGCGGGCTATTCTTATTCGTGATTACGTAGTCTCAGCTTTCGCCTCAATTCGGCAAAGGACAACTATCTCTCTTCTCAATCCTTCCCGCGCGCCGCCGCAGCAGCAGCAGCAGCAAGCACAGAGCAGCAGCACAGAACAGCACCCCGCCAATCGAGGCAGAGTTTCGGGGGCGCAACCAAGGCAAAAGAAACCAAGGCTCATGCGCAAAGAGGAGTTGTGTGTGTGCCCAGTGTCATGACGTGAAGCTTCAAGCCCCCCAAAGTGCCCCCCTCCCCAAAAGTGCCGTGCCCTCTCCCCCACGAGTATAAAAAAAAACAGGGTCAAGATGCGGCGGGCGCTCAACCTTCGGCTTGCTGGGCAGGCCATGACGCTCAAGGTGTCGGCCAACCTCGTGGTGCAGACGCTGAGGATATATAATGACCCCAGCCGCGCGACGCTCGACTTCCAGCAGCTGGCCGAGTTTGCGCTGTACGGCTTGCTCGGCTCGCAGGTGGGCAACGTGGTCCAGTTCCTGCTCGAGGACTGGTTCCCGACGCACAACGCCTCGGTCGGCGCCGTGCTGCCCGACACGCTGGGCCACGCGCGGCAGCTCGACGAGAAGAAGAAGAACGACGAGGACTCGTCGCGGTCCAACAAGCTGCGCACCTGCCTCAAGCTGGACCAGGACGTCAGCTACCGCAACATCATGGCCAAGCTGCTCCTCGACCAGACGCTCGGCCTCTTCATCAGCGGCTGCATCTTTCTGATATGCACAAACTTTATGCGCGTCGCCTCCCTCCCCATGGTCCTCCAGGTCATCAAGGCACGCATCTTCCCCCTCATCAAGGCCGGCTGGCACATCTGGCCCCTCGTCGCCATCTGCAACTTCCTCTGGGTTCCCGTCCGCTCCCGCGTCCTCGTCGCCGTCTGCGTAGGATTCGGCTGGAGCATATTCCTGAGCATTTTCGCAAACAGGACCTAACAAAACAACAATAAGAACAACAACAACAATAAGAACAACAATACCAACAAAAGCTATCGACATGGACACCTGAAACTTCTTCCCTTGGTCTCCAATGTATTAATCAGCATGGAACTGGCTCCAGCAATTTTCTTTGTGTCTTTGGGTCATGGTTATGGGCGGGGTGACAAAGAATTGTCAAAACAGCGACATTTGGCATGGATGCATCATTAGAGTATGGCTCATCGCCAAGGAAAGAGGATTAACGTTTTGTACCGACTAGTGGCCGAGGAGCTCGCACGCCACCTTTATGCGACAACAAGTCTTGTATGTTTTGATAGATTTGCGGCTAAAACCTTTGGGCATAATTTGATGCTTTTTGACTGATTTGCAACTCGTGTCATTTACACGGCATATGTATAAATGCCGTTACGTAGGTTTGAGTTTGCATGCAACCACAACCGAGAGAGGTCTAAACTGTATCCTGATCCTGGTTGCGGGGAAAGACGGGCTTTGCAACTAATTTGTGAGCGTTGACTTCAAACAACAACTACTTGCACGAGACACTTTTTACATCCGTGGACGTAATCACAACCATGGTCCCATATCTAAAACTAAAGTGCTCTGCCAACTATATTTATGATTGTGCTCTGGAATTGTCATGACGTGCCCCAACCATGGACCTGGGCCCCCAATACCCCGCAAACTCTCCCCATTGTGGCCTCACCTGCAAACCCGAACAAGACCAAAGCGTTTCGGCCGAGGTGGGACTTCTCCCCGATGTCGCTGGATTTTGCGGGGCACCAGGACCTTTGTCCCCGCGGGAATGCTTCCAATCCGATCTAGACTTTTGATGTTACTACAATTCTTGGCAGCTTGAGACAGCAGAAAGGCGCAACACCAACACACGCACCCATCAAGACTGCCGTCTCTTTGCGGTGTGTAACTTGCCTGTGGAGAAGACCAGACACCCACCTTTAGTTGTTGCTAGCGTCTGCTCCTCTGCCAAAGATGCAGTCGGATCTCACCCTCGACCCCGCCCTCTTTGCCCCGGCTCAGATCAGCGAGGACACGAGTCGGCACAATGACAATGTCCGGAAGAATGACGAGATAAACAGGCCCTTCTACGTTGGTCTACCCTGCACACCCGGTATAATGTGCTTTTGAAGAAACCACTCGACTAACATGTGAAACCTAGTACCAAGATGTCATGGACGTGGTTGGCCTGCGAGCACGCCGGCCGGCTGCAGGCACACTGGGTCGCGAATTCGTCCAAATACAATCGAGAGAGCCCGGGCGCACCATCCCTTGCACCGTGGTCCGACCGCAAACCCAGCACGTCTCGGGCATCTTTCTTCACTTCCACGGCGGTGGCTTGGGATCCGGCACTTACGACGGGTTAGTGTAGACGGGCGTGTACTTTTTTTGCTTCTTAAAACCGATCATTCTTTTTTTCTCCTTCTCTTTCTCACGGCGTTAATAGGAACGAGCCGCTTTTGCAGCGCTTCGCTGATGCCTCGGGCTGTGTCACTCTGTCTGCAGGTTATCGGCTTTCGCCCGAGCATCTGTTTCCAAGACCGGTTCAGGACTGCTTTGACGTGGCCGACTACCTCATCAAGCATGGCCAAGAGCAGTTTGGGGGCACGTTGCGGTTTATGGGTGGGGAGGTGAGATGTTTTTTTTCCAGGCTCCCAAGACATTTTCTTTCCTTTCTTTTTTGGGTTGGACTTGGACTAACCAACTTTCTGATTAGTCGGCCGGAGCATATCTGACTCTGCAGACCTATTTGCACATCGCGGGTACTAGCCCCGACTACAACGAGATCAAGGGGCTCGTCCTCACGTATGGGGACTTTTCGTACTCCTTCCTGCCCACCGTGTACACGCTGCAGGACACGCCGTGTCTGAACGCCTACAAGATGGGGCAATTCCGCGACCTCTGCTTTCCCAAGGACCCGGCCGAGATTCTGCAAATCCTCAAGTCGTTTGACCCCGAGTTTGGCTCGCTCGCCGACGACGCGGATTCCAACTACGATCATGCGGTCAAGCACCCAGCGGCATCGCCCCTGTTCCGGCGCCTCGACAAGATAACTGGGCCGCTGCCACGCGCTCTGTTCCTCTGCGGGACCCTGGATCCGCTGCTGGATGATACAATCCTCATGTCGGCTCACTGGCAGATGGCTGGGGGGCCGGCCGTGACCAAGTTTGTCACGGGGGCTCCACACGCTTTTGTGGAGGCTCCCATTGAGTCTGCTGACTGCTGCGTCCAAGCGGCCGATATAATTAGACAGTTTATCGAGGAAAGCAAATAATGAGCGTTGGAGACGAGAAAAAAAAAACAATCTTCCCTAGTTGGATATGACTGTTTGAGCTCCCGTTTTCTCTCTTTGCTTCTGCCGTGACCCTAATCAAACGGCATTCGTTCCCTGTAGCAAAAGGAAAATAAACGCCAAGGGGAATTTTCCCATGATGAGACCTCAGTCAACCTGAGTTGTCAACTCCCTCCCCCCTTCATTGTATCGTAATTATTGGCTCCATGTCTTACATTTCGTCATGATCGGCCCGCATACACACTTGCCGAGCCAATGACGCCTTTTGCCGCTGGACCCGAGACCCAGAAAAAAAAAAAAAAACAAGAGACACGTTAAAAACTCATTGTTATTTTCCAGGGTGAGATGCCGTTTTGTAAATGGACAAGTAATGGGCTTATTTCTGCTTGGTCCACTAAAACCTGTCTCTCATCTCGGCTGGTTTCTCGGACAATATCGTGCCCTCCATCCCTCCCCCTCCCACCAACAATAGTGGCTTTTGCGAGCATGCGTTGCTCTCAAACATGGGCTTGGGGTTTGTTACTGGTTACTTTGCGCTGCATGCGAGTTGTCGCTGGTCCGATACTTGCCATTGGCAGACAGATCCACTTCCAACCTTGAGGGCTGTCCTCGGAGGCACAAACCCAAGTATGAATTTAACTAAAGGGATAACATGCGGTTTTCTTTTGAACCGGTAGCAATGGGATAATACATCTGTTAATTCCTGTGGAAAGGGCCGACATGCTCATACTCATGAATATCTCTGCACCCCTTGCGAAATGATGGCTTGAGATCTACGATCCTGCACCCTTAGCTAGTTGATCCCACATTTTGCCGCATCACCACTAGGGAAAGACGCGCCTATGGGAACAAGCAATGCAAGGGTAGGCAACTCCTGCTCAACCTCTTTGTGCCAACTCTGTGAGCAGCTGGGGCCAACAAGGGCGCAGTGGAACATTTGCTGCCTTGGTCACGCTCAGCCGTGTCTCACTCCGACTTCCCCAATAGGCGCATTTACCCCAGTAAAAAAAAGTTGATGCACGGCCGGCTGGGGTAAGTCAAGCCGGCATTTGCTGTTATGGGTCGACAATGAGATAAAGTGATCCGTTTACTTGCGCATGGCTTGCGCGGGATGCATGGTTTCTCTGTTCAGCTGCCGCAGGATCAAACCATAAATACACCAATACAAGAAGGAATAAAATGTGGTCTCAACTTGCTGAGTGTAATTGGTCGATAAAACAAGCACGTTACCGCTACTGTTGAGTCATTGATGTCAAGGGACATCAAGACCCGATGCCAGTCGGTCCCTTGTATACACGAAGAATTATGCCATCGGAATTCTCATTCACCCTCTCGATGCCGATCTTCTCCTTTTCTCCGAAAAACGACACGGCTCCTCATGAACGGATGAATTCCAACAACAATGAATTCATCTCGTATTTTTTCTTTTTGGGCGAGCCGTTGGGAAACCTTTAGCTTTGTTTTAATTGTGGGAGGTTGTGCCGGCATTCCTGATGCAACCAAGATTGCGCACCAAGTAACGGTGCTGCGTGTTGTCTGTGGGCAAGACTTGTTTCAAATACCCCTAAAAAGCCGTAATTGGATGAAACCGAGGACATGGCGCCTGTTTGACACGCGCCATTTGGGGAATTTAACGGCCGACTATTGAAATGTGCATTCCGGCATGTTAAGCATCCGAACATTGTGATCTGCTGGGGCCCCGATCAACTCCGCTCCAGTTGCCAACTAGCATCGATCCACTATGGCGCATCAAGGTTGGGTGAATGAGACTCGGAGGTGCGGGACTGCTAATCAAAAAAATGAAAATGGACTTTGTATGATTTCGGGCACCCGTATTGGCCACGGGCAGTTCACAGCTCCCGTCGAGAGACATTGGAATTCCCAAGTTGTCCCTTTTGCCTTTGACATATCCTCTCCTCAACCCGAATTCAAGGTATAAAGAGAGCTGTTGAAGACTCCCAAATCATCTCTCACTCACTCACCACTCACTCACACACCATCCACTCAAGCACAGCTTCCAACTCAACAACCTTCTCTCTTCCAACTACCCATCTCTCCCACAACCACCTCTTTCACCACCCCAACAACCGCCAAAATGCGTTTCAACTTCGCCAAGATCCTCATCGCCGTCTCCGTGGCCTCAGTCGCCGCTCGGCCTACTTTTGGTCAGTACATGGAATAACCCCTAGTCCAGGATATCAGCCACTGACCTTTTCCAAGACCACACCGTCGGAGCTCGCGATCTTGTCGCCACCAACGAGATCCAGGAGCGCGATCTCATCAAGAACCTCACTCCCCTTGTCGAAGAGCTCTTGAACCTTGTCGGAGTCCCCAAGACTGTCGACAGCCTCGACAAGCTCCTCAACGGCCAGCTCAAGAATGTATGTGCGCGAGACATTGCGACTGTCAAACCAAGGTTTCCGAGTCGCCGCTTTCACCTGGTGCTAACACAAATTCAATAGACCCTCAACCGGCTTGGCGTCACCTCCCTCGTGAAGAAGCTTGGCCTGAACCTGGGCCTTGACAATGCACCTCCCGGCGATGTTCAGGCCATTCTCAACGCCGTCAGCGACCTCCTCGCAGGTCTTGGCCTTGACAAGGTCAACGATCAACTTAGCAAGGCTACCAACGGCAGCGTCAACAACATCCTCGACGTCCTTGGAATCCGAAACGCCCTCGAGGCCGCTGGCCTCACCATCCTTGGACCCCCGGGCAGCAAGAACTAAATGCCGCGTCCCGGTTTGAACCTGGTGGCGGAATCCTCCATGGCCCCTCTGTATTTGAAGCTGCCATGACTAACAATGCTGTAATGATTGGTGTTATCGCTCTGATTTGCTGCTGGTCTCGCTGCCCTGGGAGCTTCCCCCTCGGAAGCTCGCTGACGCGGCCCACTTCGAGTCACATAATCATCTCAAAAGCTGGTTTGCTGCTTGGTGTGTGTTTTTTTCTTTGTACGAAAGTGTTATTTTTAGAATCTTCTTGTTTTGTACTATTGAATAATAAAAGTCCCCTTTACTGGGAATAATCTCATGCTATTGCCTGCCTCTGGGTATTGTGCCGACTCTACCAAGACCTCCGCCTGTATGAACCTCGTGAAACCACATAAGGACGCCCATCTAGGATATCTAAGAAAGACAAAGGAAAGGAAAGAAGAAGTAGAAAAGGAAGTAGTAAAAAAGAAAAAGGAAAAGAAATGTAGAGATTGTGTGGTGATGTAAAGAAGACCATAGTCTTCGCCCAAGGGTCAGTTGATCTTTGCAAAAGACCCAACATTGCTGCCATGGTGAGCTGCCAATCAATCCAAGCACATATTTGCTCGTATTGGGGATATCCAACCATTAAGATGCCATGTAGCCTCTGTTCTAGCCAAAATGCCATTGGACAAGAAAAAAGAAAAGCTCCCACTTTTTTTTGCATCTGCTTCACGCTTGATCGCCTTTTTATTGATTATTGTTTATCGGATTCCCGCCTGCACCAATCGGTATTCAAGCTTTGGGTTGTTTATGAATTTTGGTACCGAGTCCTGTTTTTACTATTAGCATATTGCACACCTTTCAGCGTATGAATAGGGGGTCAACTTACGGTAGCCATTAGTTTAAACACGGCGGTTTGGGCGCTCTCAAAGAGCGAAGTCACCTCTTGAAGGGTATCTGCGATGGTGGTGTCGCGGGCTTGGGCGTTGGTCATTCGATCGGCCAGGCTCTTGCGGAGCTGGTGGTTCAGGTTGAGCTCTCGCGGGGAACCGGGAGCGAGGAAGGTGTTGAAGAGGATGTACGACTGGGATAGAAGCTCCTTGGCGTTGCTGATGGCGGCTGAGTCGAACTGATCGGGCGAGCGGGGGACGGCCTTGCACTGCTGGATGAACTCGCCAACTTCCTGATGAAACGATAGGTTTTCCTCGCATAGCGTTTCTTGCAGGTTTTCGCGGAACAGCATCCGTAGCGTTGGGTCTGACAGAATCTTGCCCAGGCGCTGGCTGTTGGAGTCTGACGAGTTGGTGCTGTGCTGGGAGCTTCCGTCGCCCATTCCTTCCGAAGACGTGCGGCCCGAACCGTTGTTCTCGACCAAGTCGTGGCCGTGCAGAGAGAGGGTGTAGACTGCATTGTTAGATGGCTGGAAGAATTCGCACTCGGGAAACTGAGAGACATAGGTGCGGTCCCGCACGACCAGCGTCATCAGGTCGAACTGGACAAAGAGAGAGGCGACGTTGATGGCCTCCTGGAGATCCATGGCCGTGGTGAAATTTAGCAGCCAGTCGGCGACGTTCTCGCCTGAAAACACATCGTGGTAGGGTCGCCCGTTGATCTTGCGCTCGGTCCCGACAATAATCTTGTAGTCTCGCGCGTTGTCGCCCCCGTTGATCATGGCCCTGTTCCCTCTCCTGCCCGCGCCGCTGAGCCTGCAAAAGATGACTTCAATGGTGCCCTGGTCGAGCAGCAGCCTGTCGGTTTTCGGGTGCCTCTCCAGGGCAATGAGTGGCGTGGAAACCGTGTTGACCATGTTCATGACCTGATCGTCCTCGATGCCGTTGGCCGCGCAAAAGCAATTCAACACGGAGATTCCCTTTGGCGTGAGCTTCCAGACGGGCTTGATGTGAAATACCGGCTCGTGCTTGCCGTCTCCTGATTCGATAAAGTGAGCATCTACAAAGCGCTGGCACATGGAGCGCGCCATCTCCTTGCTCATGGAAAAGATGGTCGTCGACGTCGACACGACGGTGCGAGACGGGTCTGCGGGGTCAGGCATGCGGTTTGTCTGCAGCAGCTTCAGGTTGCCAAGATTGCGAATAGCGTCATCGTGATGGAACGAGTGCTCCACCTTTGTGAACCGGACGCGGTGGGGCTCGAGAGGCAGCAGACTAACGATCAAGGCGGAGAAGAGATCTGTCAAGTCCTGATTTATTCGGGTCAGCATACAAGAAAATAGGGTTGCGGGGAGAGGCTGGAGACCGAAAAAGCCTAAAGCCAGCAGCCTGTGAAACATACCTTGAACAGCGGTCTCGAGTCGTCCGTGGTGCGCAACAGGCGCGAGGATGATTGGTTAATCCTACTCGCAGGCATCTTGGCTATCTGTGGCGTCGTCCAATGAAGAGAATAGACGCGGTGCTGGCTGCGTCAATTGGGTGATGTTGCTCAAGCAACGAACAGTGCTCAACTCCTGTCACGGTGCTTTTTGCGTGTTTCGATCTGTGTGGATGCAACCTGTTCGGACCAAGGGAGAGAGGACAGGGTTCTCCTGGTTATGTCTTTTGACAAGCTGTTGCCCCGTGCTCTGCCTTGCCTTGCCTTGCCTTGCCTTGCCGTGCTCTGCTGTGGCTTGAATGTAAAAGTAAAGAGTGGACGCGATCGCAGCGGATTTGCTTTTTCACACCGAGTAGGGAATGCTCAATCGACGGGGAGAAGGAGGGCCAAGCTGCATTAGTAGATGCGAACCGTGGTTCTTATTAATCCTCCCGGCTTCTTGATCAAGCGGCGACGTTTGGCATTGACGAATTGGCTAGCGCAGCAGTTGGGGGTGAGCGGAGGCGGCCACATGGGAAAGATGCGTCCCTGTCACCACGTGGAAGGACAGACGAGGCATGGGCTGGCGATCGCGCTGCTTAGATCCCTGCTCGTGCCATGTGCTGCGGCGCGTTCTATGCGGAAGTCTTTTCCATGGCTCTACAACCCCTGACCTGGCGACGATAGTTCTACTTTACTCTACTCTACTCTGCTTTGGTCTGCTCGGCTGTGTCGACGACGACGCCCATTTGACGGATCCCCTTATTCCCTGCTAGGCCGGTTGGGCTGATCCGCAGCCGCAAGCGGGCTGGCTGGGAGCCGATCTGGAGAGCGGCCTCAGTGGCCCGCAGGCCAACGACAAGGTGAAACCCAAGAGGCGAATCATTGGGATACTGGCTAAATGCGTCTTCTGCGGCCCACAGCTTGCATCGCGGCTCCGTGTATCCCGTGTACCTAGCCTAGATAAGCGCTATCCCCAGCGGCCTGGCCTAGAGGATGCAATTACCGTTGCGTCTTGTTCCGCAAGTCGGCGCCGCTCATTGGTCCCGGCCAGCAGCCCGTCGCTCTGCGTCAAGCTAGACAGACTGGGCTCTGTGATCTTCAACCCAGTTTGCCGGCCACCTTCCGACGCTAGCAATGGGACCGGCCATCTTCTAGCTTCCGTTCTATAGCAATCGCCTCTCCCGCAGATGCGGATTCCAGAAACGCGTCCCCTCCCTGGATCAATTCGAAACCAAATGAAGACGAGAAAAGTCGTCCGATGCTGTGCTTGCAATCATGAGACGACGGTTTCCCTTGGGCAAAAAACGTGATTCTTATGCACACCATGCTCGCAATAATCCCGCATGCATGCGCGAGTAATGTACCTTTCTCACCAACACGCAGCAAAATCCTGCTCTCTCCATTCTTGCTTGCCTAGCGATCCTAAACGTGGCTTAGCCTTGGGGACTAACACCACCGTGCTTTAAACTAAACGAGTCAAGCGTTATCACATCCGCTCACCCATCTTCTGCCACGTCCAGTAACCGAGGTGTTAAAAAAGCAAGCAATCTGCTTTTTTTTTCTTTCAGCCTCAACTTGAATTCAACGATAATGATAACCGTATCCATGCGCACTCCGCCCGCGTTCATCATATCTGCCGCGCTCGGCATCAAGGGTTGCCACGCGATGGCGCAACCAATATTGCGGCTCGGCTATGGCCTTAGCCTGATCAAGTGAGCTGGGGTCCCTGTACACCGATGAGTAATCCTGGTCTGCCTGCATGCATGATGCATGAGAGGGAGGCGGGTGTGCGCCCGCGGCTGAAGAAGATGTGTACAGTTTTTTGATGGTGGATTTGTCATAACGCATTGGTGGGAATCGAGTCTGAACATTGTATTACATTCGTCAACATGACAAAAGCGTTGAATGAGACATCTATCTATCTACAATAAACTAATCACAAAAAAAAAAGGGTAAATCAAAGTCCAAGTTCCAATCTAGCTGCCATTAAAGAAGAAAGAAAAACAAAAAGCCTGTCCTGTCTATGCGACAACCAAACCTCATATATTCTATAACTACATATGAAAAGGTTCAGGATTCCCACCGGTTTTTTTCGTTTTTGTTTTTTTTTAGTTTGTCGTCTTCGTCATCTACGCCTTCTTCTTGCCCTTGGGCATGCGGACAAGCCAGTACAGGGCAAGAGCGGCAAAGATGTTGACAAAGATGTAAACCATGCCGATGCCAAAGTCGCGCCATCGGTGCTCGTAGCTGGAGCTGATGCTCGTCAGGAAGGTGTTGGTCTTGCTGATGGTGCAGAACTGGCAGTCGCTCGTGGCCTCGGGCACGCGGAGGTAGCCGCCAACCGAGTCAATGTAGTCCTGCATGTACTCGATGCAGGTCTGGTTGGAGGGCGGCTGGAACTTGGTGTACTCGTTGGCGGCACACGTCACGTCGGTGTTGGCGAGACCCGTTGCCAACATGGAGGATACCAAGTAGGTGAAGGGGGACACGCGGTACATGAAGATCCAGAAGCCGGGCATGGAGTCGGGGCTGGCGAGGACACCACAGAAGAGCAGGCAGAGCATGAAGAGCACGTTGGCCAAGTTACCACCTCCCTCGGCCGTGTCGGTAATGGAGATGCAGGCGTGGGCGAAGGTGCAGGTGAAGACGAGGAACTGCCAGAACAGGAGCCACATGAGAGCGCCACGCTCGGTGGTCTGGCCGGCATCCGAGGCGTTCTTGTCGAAGCCGACAGGGTAGTAGACGCAGATCCACATGAAGAGAGACATGAGCGAGTTCCAGGGAATCTCGGTGAGAATCTGCGAGAGCATGAAGACCTGCCAGCTGTACGTCTTGGAAGGCCGCTCACGAACCTCGTAGAGCGATCGCTGGGTGACGAAGTGGGGCATCTGCTGCTGGACAAGCTGGCCGAAGATGGTGAGGACGTTGAAGATGGCGAACATTTGGTTTTGCAGACCCTGGATACTCAGGGGAGCGTTGAGGAATACGAGACCGATGAAAAGAGCGACGGAAACACAGAGAATAAACTTGGAGTAGATGTACGAGGGGGTTCGCCAGTACTGCTCAAAGACACGACGGGTGACAATCATGAGCTGGCCCCAGAAGGGAGACGCAAACTCGCGGTAGTGCTCCTTGTTGGCCTCGTGGTCCTCCTCGGGCCGGGCAGCGCCTTCGGTCTTGAGCCGCTGAAGCTCAGCCTGAACCGCCTTGAACTCGTCGCTCTCGCGCCAGGCCTGGTGCCAGTCAACCTCGCTGTGGGACCCGGGGGCGGCTCCGATGGCGCTGAGCATCCACTCGGCAGGGTTCTCGCCCTCAGGACACGGGTGCGCGCCGTGCTTCTCAAAGTAGGAAACCAGAGTCTCCGAGTTCTTTCCAATGTCGCCAAAGTAGACGGTGCGACCGCCCTTGGCCAGGAAGAGGAGTCGGTCAAATCGCTGGAACAGCATGGCAGAGGGCTGGTGGATGGTGCACAGGATGGACTGGCCGGCCTTGGAGAGCTTCTCGAGAAGATCCAGGATGGCCCAAGAGGTTTGAGAGTCGAGACCGGAGGTGGGTTCGTCAACGAAGAGCAGCAGAGGAGGCTTGGCAGCAAGTTCGACACCGATTGTCAAGCGCTTACGCTGCTCAACATTAAGACCCTCGCCGAGAACACCGACGACGGCGTCAGCATACTCGTGCATATCCAGCAGCTTAATGACCTCGTCGACATAGGCAATCTTCTCGGCGCGCGGGGTGGACTCGGGCTGGCGAAGCAGGGCGCTGAACACCAGAGCCTCTCGAACGGTGCTGGTTTCCAAGTGCAAGTCCTGCTGCTGGACGTAGCCGGTCTTGCGCTGGAACGAGGCATCGCGGATCTTTCCGTCGACAAGCATTTCACCAGTGATGACACCCATGGAGACACGATCGGCGAGACAGTCGAGAAGCGTGGTCTTGCCAGCACCAGAGACACCCATCAGAGCAGTCAGCGTACCGGGCTTGACCCAGCCATCGACGTGGTCCAGAATGCGGCGAGGCTCGTTCTTGATCTTGATGTCGTAGCAGACGTTGCCCCAGTGGAAGATGCTGGTGGAACCTTGGATAACACCGCCGCCGTCGGAAATGTTGCCCGACTTCTCGGTGACCTGGACGGGGGAAGAACCGGAGCCCTCAATGTCGTTGGAGGCCTTGGCGGAAGCAGGGATGTTGCCTCGCTTGAAGACCAGGACCTCGCCCTTGGACTTCTTGGCCGAGATGTACTCGGTGGCGACGATGTAGGTGAAGTGGAAGAAGATGGCAAAGGCGACCAGGATGCCGTAGTTGCGCCACTTGTGGCTGTTGGAGTACTTGTAGGCCGTCTCGATGTAGATGTCGCCGCTCACGTAGTTCTGCATGGGCACGCTGCCGACAGCGCTGCAGGCACGGTTCGCAACGCCCACGTTTTCGTAGCCGGCAACGGCCGAGCTGGGCACGAAGGCGTTGCAGGTGAAGTTGCGGTTGTGGAACTCGTTGACCATGAGCGCCTCGAAGCCGTAGGCCACCGGGTCAATGTAGTTGATCCAGCGGCACCAGCCAAGCATGTAGTCGACGGGGATGACGAAACCAGTGAAGATGACCAGGGCAAGAATCAGGATGGAGGCGGGAACCATGGCCTGCGAGAGCGTGCGGGACAGGGAAGCGCTAAAAAAAAAAGAAATCGTGTTAGTTGTCATGATATTATCTTATTATCAAGAACAGCAAAGGGGAACCTACATTGTTCGGAAGATACCAGACATGCAAAGAACCATGGTAAAGGACACCAGCCAGAAGAAGAAGAAGTTGCCAGCCTCGCGCCGCAGGTTGGTCATCATGTACAAGATCAGGTTGTAAAAGATACTATTCGTAATCTTGTAGGGCATGTCGACAATGACGGACGAGATGGCTTCGGCGGACGAGTGGTGGAAGGCGTAGCGGGCGTGCTTCTCGACAATGGGTCTCTGGGCGTACTGGGTGAGAATCTCGAGGGCACTGGCGAAGGCGTTGGCGAGGATGGCGAAGAAGAGAACGGCGGCGCGGCTGTAGAAGGACGACGTGGACTGGTCCATGTTGTAGAAGATGGACGAGACGATGAGACCGATGGACGAGTTGGCGACGAGCTGGAAGATGGTGATGCTGGGGTCTCCCGCGAGACGCCTAAAACCTCGCCACAGGCACAGCTTGACCTGCTGGGCGTACGAGAGCGTAAAGGGGGACTTGACGCGCTGGCCGTGGGCCTGGGCAGACGCCTTGTGCTGGCGGAAGGCCTCGGCGTCCTGGCCGTTGAGCGGGTGCTGGTTCTTGTACGTCTCAATCTCCTCGCGGAGCGCCTTGTACTCCTCGCTGCGCTTCCAGCAGGCGGCAAACTCATCAGGGGTGCGGGGGACGCGGCCCTCGAACCCGGGACGAACGACACGCTCGCTGGGGGCCGTCATCGAGGTCAGGAAGTCAGGCGTCGTCTGGCGGGCAGGGCACTCGAAGCCAAGGTTGACAAAGTAGTCGCGGGCCTTGTCGGCGGGGCCGAAGAAGATCTGGCGGCCCTCGTACAGGACCAGGGCCTTGTCAAAGAGATCGTAAGCGCTCTGGGGAGCCTGGTAGATGGACACGGCGCAGGTCTGGCCGAACAGCTCCGACTGCAGCCTCAACGTCTTACAGAACTCGATGGCGTTGGCGGAATCAAGACCTCGGGTCGAGTTGTCCCAGCACTGCAAGGGCGCCGTCGAGAGCGTGGCCTCGGCGATGGTGACTCGCTTTCGCTCACCGCCAGACACACCACGAACGTACTCGTTACCGACGCGGGTGTTGACGGTGTGGCTGATGCCGTACATGGCCATGATGACGTCGCGCATGTGGTCGCAGAACTGGTCCGGGGTGATGCCCTCGGGCAGGTTCTGCGGGCACCTCGCGCGCGAGGCAAAGGTCAGCGTCTCGCCCACGGGCAGCTGCGGGAAGTGGACGTCGACCTCGGCCGTGTAGATGGCCTCGCCCTTGTGGTGGCTGTGCATCTCCTCGGCCGTCACGCCCTGGTAGTTGAAGTATGTTTCGCCGTCGACGTAGAGGCCGTTGGTCTCGCCAGAGATGGTCTTGAGAAAGGTTGAGCAGCCGGAGCCGGGGGGGCCCAGCACGACGAGCATCTCGCCCGACTTGACGAGGCCGTCAAAGTCGCGGAGGATGTCGATGCGCCGCTGCTTGGCGTTGCCCGTCAGCTTGCTGAAGAGGCCGGGCACCTCGAGCCACACGTTGGCAATGTCCTTTTGGTAGTCCGTCTCGTTGCCGTAGCCAAACACGTTCATGTCCTGGAAGCAGAGGCCGGTGCGCCGGAAGCCGCCGCCCCTCTCCTCGATGACCTTGGCCAGCGTCTTGGCCCACACGCGCGCGTTGAAGTTCTCTCCGCGGGGGTTGAGCGGCGAGTTGGGGTCCTCGCTGGCGAATAGCGACTGCCCCTGCGTGGAAACTCGGGCCACCGACGTGGTTGTGTACTGGCGCGCGAGCTGCTGCACCATGGAGTGGCGGCGGTCCATCTCGGTGAGGTCGGCCTCCTCCTCGTCGATTGAGTCGTTGGGGTCATTGCTGGACGTCTCGACGGCCGTTTTGAGCGACTGGTCGCGGCCGCTGTCGTTCTTTTCCGTGTCGAGGAACCCCGAGGACGAAGGGTTGACCTTTTCGAGGTCACCGTCGGGTGGGGGAGACATTGTGGGTGAAGGTTGTCTATGGATGTTGCGCAAAGCTGTTGGTTGATGTGCTCGATTCTGTATTTCTTTCTTTCCAAGAGGTGGTTTTTGGGGGGGTAATCGGAGCGCGGCGGAGGGTCCTTGCAGGATTGGAGACAATTACCTGCTTGGAATAGCCTCCTTGCTCTTCAAACTCTGGGGAGATGAGGCTCCTAGTCGTGGCGGGACCAGAAGATTAAGGAAAGGGGTTGAAGGAGAGTCGGGGGTTGTATTAAAGTAAGAGTATTGTGAATTAAGATGGGATCGAGAGTGGAAGAAAGTTGATCGACGAGTAGATATAACAATGTCCAGTTGCAAGACGCGAAGCAGCGTTGGCCCGTCGCTCCGGACCCCGTTGCAGCTGGTGGACCCGTCTGGGGGAACAGTACGCAATCTGCAATCACTGCGGTACCGATGGCCAGCGGAGCAGCGCCTCCGCCTCGGGAGTCTGGAGGATCCCGAACGCGACAGAAACATGGTTGTGGCCAAGACTGAGTGACTTGCGGGGTCCTGTTAGTGTCCTCAGCGCGCTCGAGCTGCCTGGAGGCACCCGGGCCATTGCACATATCACATCCGAGGGGCGTCCGCCCAGTGACGTTGTTGGGCTGGCGGGATTGTGGCTTGGGGAGGGGGCTCTGCGGACTTTGCTTACTTGATTTGGCTACGGGATGGAGGAATAGGTTTTTCTCGGCTATCGAGAGGGATTGATAGGAAACGCCTACAACGGGGAGATGGAGATGGATGACGTATTAGTGGGCAATTGGGTTGGGGGGTCTAAGAGAGACTCAGGAGTGCAGCCGGTTTATTACGGGCTGCTGTTTATTCAGCCGTGAATGTGAATATTCTGACCCGAATTCGCAGTAGGAAAAAATCAAAATCAAAATGACCACTATACAATCAATCATGCATGCTTGCTGTGTGCCGTGCGCTGGCTGTACGCGCACATACGTCTAAGAGCAGTAAGGCAGGACGCCAATTTTGCCTTTTCGGGAAAAAACCCACAGTCTTGGCCGACAGAGTTGTCGGGAACTTCAGCCGTTTCTGAAAACTGGGGAGTCGAGGGTTCTCGGACGAAAAACGACCACCATGTCGCTGGCAACGCCTCGACCTGATTGGGCAATGGCTGGCTTTAGTCTCCGAGGTCATGGCCTTGCTCGGGCCACAGAAAGAATCCGTCGGCCGAGCAGAAGCCCCCCCACCCGACGATACGATTACGGGTCGGGGCCCTATAAGGATCGCGAACCCGAAAAATCAAGCATCAGCGCTAGCGGACTCTAATTGTACGACACTGGACCAGTCGCCAGTCTGTGTATCTGTTGGCTGCGAGTGTTGCTACGCGTGTGGTTGATGCGAAAAGGAAGAAAGAAAAAAGCCTTCGTTGCCACCTCCTTCAATTGCACAATTCGGCCACTTTTCACCCTTTCACAAGGGAAAATGAACACCATGCCAGGTACAGGGGGGCAGGCAGCCTGTTATTTATCAATGGCTGTGTGTAACGGTCAGAATATTTCCAGTCACCACACATAAACCTCGACTAGCTACTTGGCACCCACAATCTGCATTCATGCGCATGTGGCGCCACCGACCCTTGTCCCTGAGCGAGAATTAGTTCATGGCCCGCCCACCTGCCCATCCTGGTCATGTAGAGCCATTTACATAATCCAGTTCGACGTGCCATGACACGCCTTGCGCGCTCTTGTCGTCATTCAGCCGTGCTCCGTGTCTTGGCTGGCCACGTTTTGCTGCCGGTGAGGCTTTAAATGAACATGCAATGCGGGTTGTATTGGTGAGAATCCATTGGTATTCTGGAAGTTTCCTTTTTTTCTTTTGCACTTCTGCGCGTGGTGGGTGCAGGAAACGACCGAGTACCCTCCACTTCCCACGAAACTGTTCCTTGCTTTGAAAATGTCACCAAGAACAAGGTAGGCGACGAGCCAAAGATTAGCTCCGACTTGGTCACAGCAGGCCTAGGTAGAACGCCAGGGGAGGTAATAATAGTGACACCAGGCAGAAATCAAGATAACGCCCGCTTGTCCTACTTGGTCTCTTGGCTGCACCGTCAACGCCAACGAAGAGGCAAGCCTTGCAGAATTCTCCAGTTGACCCCATCCAGCCGTCTAGATACCCGATCGAAGTAGCATCAGTGCAGCCCATCATTTGGGAGACATCCAATCATGGCGCTGTGGATCATGGGTGTGGTGTGTGTTGTCTCTATGTCTGATAAGTCCACGACGCTATCGGTGTTGAACAGCGTCCCGTCCCTTCTCTCAACGGAGCCCCGAATGCATGAATCGTCCATGAGTACCGATCCAACCCTTCGGGATCTACCCGATAATGTTATATTTCACCCTTGGCAATCTCATGTAGTCCCCGTTACCGAGACCGAGACGGGGGTGCCGTTGCGTGTCCCCCAGGCCTTCTCACAAGTCAAACTGAGTCACGGAAATGGACCGAATGAAATTGGACAACCCCTATTTCCGACCATCTCAAGATGCTCCCGAGACGACGCTGTGAGGGGGAGGGGTGAGAGTATCTGGTTCCATCTAACCATGGGTCACTTGCGGATCCTTCTCCTGATTGCATCGTGAGCCCCTGGCTGAAGACCAATGGGCAACTGCCTTTTCCTGGGGAACTAAGATGTATGTTCCGGTTCGGCTTATTTTAGAATGTGTCCCGGTTTGCTAGTTCATCTTTGCATTGTGCATCATCTTGCGAGCGGAGAAGGCTGCAGCATGGTAATTTCCAACTGCTCCGGCTCACCGACTCGGTAAGGTATCTTCCAAGTGGGCTTTTTTCGGTCAGAACTTGTCTCATACTATGATGCGTACGTGAAAGGTATGCGTTTTTGAGATTTTGTGGGTTATTTCATTCAAACATGGTAGCTAGTGTTTCATATTCACTTATGATGAGGACTTGATTCGACCGACACACTAGCAAGATATTTTCTGGTTTTTATTCGTGGACTATCAGCTGGAATACTATCTGAGACCTCCAAATGCCAGACATACGCCACTGAGAGTCAGGGGTGATATGGCAAAGGATCAACGATGATTGGGTACGCGTCAGCATAAACCAGTTCCTCACTCATCTTGTAAAGCGACGCTGTGAATGGACGGTGATTGCCGACGAGCCCCATAATAAATTTAACGGACCGGCCGGTCACGAACACGAGAGGTCATAATGCATCGAGCCCAAACCAATCGACCCATTTGAGAATGTGGTCACTATCAAATAGTTGCCTCCGACTTGCTTTACAACTTGGAAGCAATGCGTAGCAAGAGTATTCGACCTTCAAATATTGACCTACATGCTTTTACTACCCATTATTCCACCTTTCATCCTCCAAAATCCGGCCTTGACCATGTAGGGTAAGTCATGAGGTGGTTGAAGCGACGGAAAATATCGACCAATTGGTAGCGGCCAACAGTTACCCCTTCTGAGCTACGCCTTGGCCCTGGGGGTATTACATCTATGCTCCGAGCAGCCAACCAGGCTGCGTTTCGGTAGTCAAAACCGGGGATCCTTTGGCAGGGATGTACCCGTGTGGTCAAAGTCAAAAGCATTTGTCTTGGCGTGGCTCAGATCGAAATTAAAGACTGAGTTCGTCGTGCTAGCGCGGCAAAGCAAACCGCCCCCTCCCCCAGGAAAAACCTAGACGACCACCAGCTCGGTAGGTTTCGGCTGTGGGCACGGCTGCCGCACTGATTGGACGCGCACAATTCAATGTCCACCATTCTCATGCTGATACGGGTTTGCCCAGCGCCCGTGCCAGCGGCTAATTGGCTTTGCTGCAGAGGCACTGAGGTCGATCCCATGATTATTAATGTTCAAGTCGTAGTTGATGCACTCGTAAGCGAAACAGGCGAATGCGGACAGAAAGGCTCCTTATCTGGCCTGCAAGAAAATGCCTCTCCTGACGAGGCGGTTCAGCGTAACTCACCGTCGGGCGTTTGCTGGGTGGGGTCTGGGTGCCCATGCGCAACTCTGTTTGGATTGAACGACGGCGCAGCTGTACAATACTCGCTAGTCATAGGCAGCAGCGTAGAGTGAGTGGATTGTGTTTTGCAACTTTAGGGTAGCGGACGTTGCTGGGCGGCTCACCGTGTTGTGCATGCTGATTTTCTTTTGCATCAACTAGATGGCTTCGGTTCTTGGTTCCAATAGATGATAAAACATTATAGTGCATTGGAAACTAGAATAGAGACGGGATTGGACCATAGTGTTGATTCAAATAATGGAAAGAAACAGATTTGCTGTGGTACTCTTTGGGTGTTGAATGAGTTCATGATGAGCACCATGACATGGTGCACACTAGATTGCATCTGACCTAGAACGACGATATCTTTGCATCTACTACGATTTTACAGAAACCTCCTAGTATGTCAAGATCAGACTTGTCGCTGAGCGGCACGAGCAAGATGGGAGCCAAGTAGTCCAAATGCTCATATCACGATTGAACGATGGGGGCTAAATCAAGGTCCAGAAGTTTACGCAAGTGAAACCCTTCCGGCTGCCAACGGAACCGCTGATATTTAATTGCATAGTAACACCAGAGAATATCACCCACTTCCGATGTAATTGGTTCGCTTGTTGAATGCTAGCCACCTCGGCGCCTGATTCACTGGAGCGTATAGAATGGCTAAAAGAACCCCATAACTGCCCATAAAAAGACCCCCTCGTTCCCCATTCATTGCATGTAGTGCTTACAGAACGTCAAACCATAAAGAGGCGCAGACGTGCGAAATTGATGTCACGATAAGAAAGATGGCATAGGAATGATTGGTGATTTATTCATTTGCTTTCAGACGACTTATTTAGATATATATGAAAGCATACCCCATCCATGTTCTAGAAAGAAGGACGTGCATATCGGCATTTGAAATCCTCTGCCTCTTATCTGTCTACGTGGCAAAGATGACTGGCACGCATCCTTTTCCATTTGATACACCATCCGAAGTTCTCAGAACGAGGTGGCAGAGAAAACATCGGGGCTGACAGTGGTCTCGGTGGGCAGCTAGGCTGTCTTGGGGTGATCCGCAATCTTTGAGCACGGATTCTCGGGTGCTAGTTGGTACCCGACTTTCACAAGAATGACATTCTGGCTAAATATCGGAGTGGGGAAATGCATCATCATCATCCCATAATTTATCACTCCCTCCAGAAATCGACAATCATGCCTCGGCGGATTTTTGCATACCCCGCTCGAGTACACTTAGTTGAAGACAGAAAATAGTAGCCACTCGCTTTCTACGCAAGCCCGCATCTAGTTGTTCTGCAACCGTTGGCTGTTGGCGATGAGGCCTAGGAAATTCAAGATAAATGATGATGAATTCGAGATGGCTACTTCGCTACTGTAGATATCGCGTTGGCCCTCATCCAAACAATCTTATTTGACGTTTCGTTGGCTGGGATAGAGATTAACGTTGAAAATTTGGATCTTTACAACTTATGTGAAATCGATACTTCCTATTCGGGAGGAGTACAACCTGGAAAATAAATAAAATCGTGACGAGTCTCTATTTATGGGAACTGTTTATTTGACCTCTATTTTTTTGTTGTTTGTTCTTGTCGACTTGAAATACACCGTAGGAGAGAATATAATACAAAGGGGATTGTATAGATCAATGGCCTTTTCCGGCTTAGTACTCGATTGGCTTCAGAGTGACATAGCACTGCGCTGGCTTGCGCGTCAGCCCCTCAACATCATCGTAGCTAGATAGGCTCTCGGGGCATGGCAGAAGCTCAAACGACCACGCAATCAGCGTAGTAATCAGCTTCAACTCCATGTATGCCAATTTCCGACCGAAACATCCCCTCAGCCCGAGTCCGAACGGGATTGTGGGGCCTGCAGTCGCGTCGCATACCAACTGTCCCGTCTTCTCATCTGGCTTGAGCCATCTCTCGGGAGCATATTGATCCATCCCCTCTTGGTTCCACTCCCGTAGCCCACGCTCCTTGGCCGCGGCCTGGGACGATTCACTGCGCAGGCCTTCCTCAATGTCGTACCCGGGTTCCGTAAATGTCGGACCCATGTTGGGCATGATGACGACGGTTCCTTTGGGGACGCGGTGCCCAAGAATCACGGTATCTTCTGTGCATTGCCGATCTTGAATAATGGCAGTGTGAGCGAGTCGCAGCATCTCCTCGGCGGTTGCTTCGAGATATGGGACGCTGATGCCTGTGATTTCGTCGTGCGTCGGAATGCGTTTCTCAGCAACGGCATCCGGATAGGCCTCGTACAAACTCTCACGCAACTTGGTCTGCTTTTCCGGGTTGTCGGCTAGGAATTTAAAGCCCCAGCACAGAGTAGTGCTGGTTGTATCGTGCCCAGCTACGATGAACCCAAGAACCTGGAAATGATTAGTGATTTGGGAAGGACAATTCGTTTTCTGTTTTGGACCAACTTACTTCGTCATTCATAACCTCGGACCAATACACTGGCTCGCGACCTGCTTTCTGGGCGAAGCCGCGTTCTCGCTGCAGCATTAGATCAATAGCACACTTGACCTTGCTGCCTTTGTCTTGGCTTGACTGCTTTTGTAGTCTGTCAACCGCTTTCATCACCTCGGCCTCGATAAACTTGTCCTTAATGGCTCTCATCTTCTTGACATGAGCAGTACGGCCAAGCCTCCACCATGCGATTGCTGGAAATGCACTTCCAGAAATACCCTTGACATTCTCAGCAGACTGCAGAGCGGCTTGCAGCGCCTCGTGAATTGGTACGAGAGGGAATTCAAGGGCACCGGCGGATGTGGCAGAGTTTTTGATCTTCTGGGTGTCCTGTTCGCTTAATCCTCGAAGCAGATCGACCTGTGGGTTGATTGCTCGAACGGCATCGTCCTCTCCAAAGCCGAAGGCAAGGACAGCATCCAAAGCACCGTAGAAAATATCATCTTCGGCGGAAAATGGCCGGCCGCCCGCAATTTTTGATTTCAGGTGCCAGAGCTCGACGAGATGAGTCGCGCTTTGGTGAATGTTTGGAGCTGCGACGCTGTGCAGGAACTCTGGCGTCATCAAATCCTGCATCAATCGCCGGTGGGCTTTCCATGTAGGACCAGTCTTGAGGTTGATTTGGAAATGCGGTGCCTCGCCGCCTAGAAGACCGATGGCGAAGTCTGAACGATCGAATTCCTTGCGGCGCAGAAGAATATCCTGGCATTCCCGAAAGTCTGCGAGCACAACGTACGGCTTGCCGAATGGGTTCATGAAGAGCTGGCATATAGGGCTGCGGAAGCGACGAGCTTGCTCAATCATCCATTTAAAAGGATGTTCGGGAGATTCTTTCTGTAGCCGAGGCACATCGCCAAATAAGGACGCTGCGCCGGTCTTGTCGTATGGAATGCCGGGGATTGGTTTGGGGAGCAAGGCGAGATATATCTGATATAGGATAACGATAGTGATGCCAGCCAAGATGCCATAGACTTGAAGTCTGTTCCCAGACTCTGTGAGTGCGTCCATCTTGAATAGGATTGTATCGGAATTGCTGTGAGTGAGAAGGTAGAGAACTGTTTGGCATTTCTTTTCCCCCCCATACTGAACCTGGACTTATTGCTCTTAAATGTATTTCTTGTTCATGTTGGAAATGGGTACCATTGAACTGGCTACACCCCAAGGGCGGTGTCCGTCCCCTTTTTTCCTACTCCGTTTCCGTCCTTGATCGATGCGGGGTGATGAAGATGGCTCCAACACCGAAGGCCGCGGCCGCCCAGGTCCGTTCCTACTCATACGCAAAGCAAAGAAAATATGCATGGATTTTATTTGCAGCGAGAATTCTCGGAATCTTCGGGTTTTTCGCATCTGGCGGTCCAATGGAACCCTGCGTGATTGCGTTTCAATGCACGGTCCATCGCAGGTTTGCCATGGGAATCCAAGTGTCGGGAATTTGTTCATGGCTGCATCTCATAGGAGCACATTGCTAGGAATGAAACGTCAGTGTATCTATTTTTATCTGTATACTTGGCGTTAAATCTGGGCTCTCTCAAGCACACGAGCTTTCTGCGCCCATTTCACTGCCCAAGCCATAACGTGAATTTGGAAGCCTGCCACTGACTAACCACCACAACCAAAGACGGAGATTTTGTCTGCGATGAAGTTTAAAGAATGATGCAGGAGACGCGGAGATTGCATAAATTGCATAAATTTCTTCAAAGAGCGAGAATGAGGCTTGTATTTCGCGCGTTGGGAAACGGAGCGGACAGTTGTATTGCGCCGACTTTCCGACGCAACTCATGTGCGTCATGACTAAAAGTTGGTGGGCTCCTCATGACAGGCTAATTCGTCATTGGATTTTCGTGAGTAATGCCCTATCCAATTTGTGGACACCGCTGTTGCGATGTGACATAGGATTTGCGTTCCGATTCCGTGGTCTCCTTTTTCTTCCCTTCTGAAGCAAAACTCTAACGGGCAATCAAGTGCCGACCGACTTGGTCGACTCAGCGTCATCTGGGGTGGGCATGGCGATGTATATGTCCCCTTGGCAAAGCTTTCTCGTAATACATCCCAGTATTCATAAGGCAACGTCGATCGAGGAGGGAGCAGATGGATACGAAGCGAGTGGGCTACGGGTTGCGCTTTGCCTCGCTAAAATGGGGTATCCAAGGTTAACGCTAAAAAGAGCATTGGGTATCTCATTGGCCTCAAGAGCGGGAAGAGGCGGGAGAGGCGTAATCCTACGCGACTTGGATACCCTTTTTGTTGGTGCTGCGCTTGGCGAGTTTGCGACGGGGCAGCCCGCAGCAGCGCCCGCGGAGGCCGGAGACAAAAGCTCCCCGCCCCCCCGCAGAGGGGAAAATTAACAATTGTATCTATGAAAGTGGAACAGATCAGGTCAATAGAAGCTAGCAATGGCAGCAGCAGAAGCAGTAGTAGCTATTGGAAGAGTTACGGATGCGAGTAACAGAAACCGGCGAGATCAAGCAGTCTTGACAATGCATGGATTAACTAAATAGTCGTAGACGACGACCCCCAAAATCATCCCCTCTCGCCAAGATTGAAAAAGGGCTTACGGAGTCCGCGGACTGTCTGCCCACTTTATCGCGTGGCAATGAACATGGCATACCCCTGTCGTCTAGATCCGAATTCTTTGACCAGTCGCTGCCATGCTATAAATGAGGGTGTGCACCCTGTTGGTATAATGACGTTCATATTGTCTTTGATCATGATTTGTAACGAGTGAGGCTTTCGATTGGCCCTTCAAAGATGTTGCATTTGCGCCCGCAAGGCATAACATACAACGTGTGTTGAGATGGCCTCCGACCCAAAGCGCTCAAAAATGGAGGCAGGACTTGTGTCTGCTTGATAATATGATTAAGCATATGTAAACATGTGTCAGAGTATGATCGACTTCGTCCCACGCCTGGTCTGCAGCGGAAAGAAGAAGAATTCGAGGGGATTATGTAAATCGTATCGTGATAGCGCAGCCGATATGCAGCCATCGTATAGTTGATTAGCCGACAACGGAACGGGGTTTTTTTTGACGAATGGATTTCGCTGTATAAGTAGATAAAAATACGCTACCATTTTCTATCATCTACAATTCAATACAAACGACTTTCTTCTGCAATACTTTCAAATCTCGACGATCAGCAACAATGCGTTTCAGAAGCCTCGTCGCCATGGTATTCTCAGCGGGAGTCGTTGCCGCCGCGGATGCCCCTTGTGACAGGATTTATATGAATGTACCGGGAACCTGCAAATGGGAGTGTTCTGATAATGGTGGAAACTGTGTCAATATCGCCGGGTGCGGTATCATTTGCCAGAAATGCGTGTGTTAAGTCACGAGCTAGAATATAAAACAGACCAGTTCCACCAAACTATCATTTCATCGTTGATCCTAATCGGAATAGTGAATAAGACAAATATTCTATGCTGGTATGACGAGGGTCCGAGTTCATGACTTGGAGAAGTACGTACCGAGGTAGCAAAGAAACAGTAGGGCTTATGACGAGGCGGGGTGCCAACCATCTCATCTGGAAACTTAAAGTAGAACAGTAGCTCTTCTATCGATAGTGGATGACACACAAGAAATGATGTCAGACGAGGATTTGGTGACAAAGAAGCAATAGCCTGCACTTGCATTGTTGATCAATGTCTCACGAAAGGAGCAAAATGGACGCGTATGTGGCTACTACTGATCCGTAACTTCATGTGAGCCCAACAAGTGTGAGTGGTAAGATGATCCTGACCATCGATAAAGTTTATTCTAGAATGCGCGTTCAGAAACTGCTAAATGGTCTATCGTTGGGTTATGCGCTCACGTCAGCACATCGGCCCCAAACAATTCATGCTGCAAAAATTCTGATGGGCAAAACTCAATATTAGTGACGAAGTTATGACACCGAGAGATCGTAAGTGGTCGTTTGAACGATCTACATGCAGTAATCTACCACTGGGCAATTCCCCCAAATTGGGGGCATGGCTGTGCTGAAAATGCTTCATGCCCAAGGCCCAATAACGTTTATTTACAGATTGGCTTACGTGGCGCATTGTTTCTATTTTTCATCAAAAGTATCTGGTTGATACCTATAGGCCCGCCTGGATATAAACGGCATCAGTGGCGTGGTGATCTTGTAAGCCTCGCACCTTTTTAACCCTGCTTTTTTGTGGCTTGCATTGGCGCATGTGCGCTACCCGCCATACAACCATCCCAGAAAATATTAATAATGAGGCTTGCTGGCAAATGGCGAGAGACGTTGTTTTGCACGGTGCCCATGTGGCTGGAGAGGAGACCTTGAGGGGTACATGCATGGTTGACAAGTTCAACTGTACAGTGGGGGCGCAAAGATTCCGCTCAGTCCATGATTTTATACCATAATGGTATTGAGAAAGTTTACATAAAATCTAAAAATAATTAGTATACTACATAAGGCTAATTGTTTTATTTTATTATTATTATTATTTCATTCTTTTACCCTAATTTATAGGTATTAAGTTTCGATCCAGAATCATGAACTGGGTAGAACTTTTGCGTCCAGCTGTATCAAACATCCAAGGGCCCCTATTCAATTGATCAAGGCGGCTGAGCCTTAAGCCAGGATTTTAGCGTAGGATGGTGAAGCTGGCGGCTGGTTTCAAGTCCCCTGGCGGAAAAGATTGTAGGGCTGAGCCGACGTTTCAGGAATGGAGTCGCGGCTTTCATAGGCCAACTTGAGCTCCACCAGCTTTCGTTTCACGATCTTCAATCTACTTGTAGTAGGCTATCGGCGCCATAGTGTGAGTTTGCAGCCCAAGAGCTGCTTTGTTTCCAGGTGAAGCTATTGCTAGGGGCGAGAGACGGTGGCGCATCAGGCTCAAATCATCCAGTTCAAACACAGGCGGTGGGAGCTGAAGGGCTGGTTAACCGAATTCTAAGCTTCCTGGCATGATAAAAAAGAGGAAGCAAACCTCGCTCTATTTTGACAACTCATCGCCAATTTACATTCTTTTCCGAAACTCACTTTAAGTCGTTCTTTTTATAAGATAATAGCTGGCTATTATTCAGCTCGTTTGCGGTGCTCTTTATCCCCGAATTTCCCCGCTCGCGGTCCGTTTCCATCATGCCACCTTCAAAATTCATCGCTGCGCTTGCCATGGCCGGATTCGCGCGCAATCAAATCGACAACACTCAGCCGGTCGGCACAAACCCGATCGGCGATGTCGCCGTGGAGTTTTTGGGCAACCAAGCGGCCGATAATAGCTGCAGCCACCGCGACTTGGGCTTCACCGGACAACTCCAGGGAAAGTGGTACGCAGTGTATGGCGACACACTGTGGTGCGCGCAGGGAGTCAGCGATGCAAACAAGGACACGGATGGATTTCATGGCATGGTTAGAGACTCTTTGTCAGCCCTGACGGACGATGCCTTGGTGGTTCATGATCTGCATCTCAACAATGATCAGCCCGTGGCTCATCAGAACCAATTTATGCCCTTTAATGCATCGTGGGGAGAGACAAACACATTTGGATTCGGAGGTACGAGTATTGTTGAGACGGACTCCTACACCGGAACAGGAGCAGTGTACTATCTTGTGGTAAGTGAAATTCACACAAAGATTTCTGACCTGACAAGTATCTGACCAAGTTGGCTAGAATGACGCCGAGCACTACAAAGGTGCCGGCGTTGCTAAGGTGGAGCTTGTAGATGGTGTCCCGACCGTCACTCATCGCTTTGGCGAGAATGGCTGGTGGTGGAACGGGGATACGACGCCCAAGTATGGCGATGTTGCGGCATACAGAGATGTCAACAGCAACTACATCTACATTCTCGGCAACCCGCCCAACAGCCAATCCGGGTTCCCTGCCAGCTCCTACACATAGCAAGCTCGTGTAGAGGCGCAGCACGCATTCCATTTGCACAAATATGAATACTGGTGGGGTAGAGAGCAGGGCTGGAAGTCAGATATTCTCACAGAGTTCACGCCCGAAACGGCAGTCATGTGGGGTGTTGGCCAAGGTCAAATTGTCTACAGCAACCACTTCAAGACCTACATATATGTTCACCTGGGTAAGACATTCACATCTACAGAAGCGGGACGGCTGGGCTAATTATCAGAGCTAGGAGGCAACAAGGTCCTTCTCCGCACGGCTCCAAGCCCCGAGGGCCCATGGATGGCAGACAAGGAAATTTACACGGCGACACCCATCGACAACGGTTTGGTATATGCAGGCCTGGCGTACCCGCATCTGGACACGACGGGCAAGACTCTGACTATTGGCTTCACCAACAATAACCACATTCAGATCATCAAGGCCACCTTTTCGTATTAAAGCAGAAAATCTGGGCACTCATGGAACGAACCGGTTCTGCCAAGAGGGAGAAGGCGTTGTCGCGTGCGATCCGAGAAGGGATAGTTAAGCATAAGTCTAGACGAGCATTCAGTGCAACTTTGGGTTGCGACGGCACAAAAATTGAACATGATGATGGAAGGAACTTTGCCCGTGGCTGGAGGCCCACCCATGCAAAGTGCACGCATTCATTCCCTGCCCTTCGGACACGTCGCCGTCCATTGCACAGAACCCCTCCTTTGCTCCGCGTCTCTGGTTGGATGTTATTTGGTTGCCTGGCGGGGAGGCACATACAAGACCAGCCACCAAAGTCATGGGTGGGTAGCAGTATTCTCCCTGTCTGCATTGAAAGCGTCCAAGAAGAGGCTTGTGCATCTTCTTGATCATGAGATGGCAAAGTCTGAAGTGCCTGAATAGCAGGTGCAGTCGGTCGAGTGATGACGGTCCGCAGACCAACGGACCCCGACCGACATGGATGCACCTCGCCCATGCTGTGTAACGAGCATGCTTATGGCCGGGGATGCATAGGCGCTCCTCGCGTCTAGTCTTGATCGGGCTGTGCAATGAATTTTCTGGGCAATGGTGTGGAATCAAGACCCAATGCCAGCAGGGTTTATTGCTTTGGCCGTGTGTCAGCCACAAACGAGGCCCGAGTGGACCAACGAACCGAGTGTCGCACTGTGCTTGAGCAACGGCCCAGTCGACCGAGTCGCTAGGGTTGTTATTCATGCTATTTCCTTTTTTCTTTGCTTTTTGAAATTGGCTTGCACGGAAATAAAAAACCCATCCCATCAAGGGAGAAGGAAGAAGTGCTATAAATTTACATATTGGATCCGCGCAGAATGTGGCTGCTTCTTAGCGGGGGTCAGCATCTCGCTCAGTGCATTTGGAAGTGTCGCGGGCATTCCGCGGTGGGAAAAATTGTCCCATGCCACAAAGATGATCAAGGAGCATGCCAAAGACACATCAATTTTGAAACAGTAATGTACGAGACCGAAGGCAGCCGAGAGGTTATCGAATAGCTGTAGCTCACAAGGCACCTGCAAATCCATGGCTATTTCCCAATTGTCGCGGACAACAGTGCATGTGCAGTTGGCTGTTGGCTGTTGGCTGTCGGTTGTTGGGCAGCATGAACTTACACCGCCTCCGGCCAAAAGTTTCCAATTGAAAAAATGCTTGGGATTGGGGTAAATTAATCTCTGTACTTATAGATTTGGTTGTTGACGCATGCGGTGCCAGAACTGTATTCCTTTATATTATTCACTTTGAACCCTGCTCCAGTGATGTGATTTATATGCATTTGAATATCTTCAGTCTGCGAGATCCAAGTGGCCATAGCTTCTCTACGCTAGGCAGAAATGCCAGCTCACAATCATGAGTGGAGCTGGTGCCTGAAGATAAAAAGCATGATTCAACTCATGTCACAACTACTGAACTTTCCAAACATTTCCTCATCGCCGAAACCGAGATATTTCAACTCACCAATACCATGGGTTCATCTTCACCTTCACGCTCGCGTTCCCAGTCTCGCGAGCCCCATGTGGCTATTTCCTACATTCTGAAAGTGCCTGGGGAAGTCTTGATCGAAATTCTCCAACTTGCAAGCTTTAACGAATCGTTCGACGGATACTATGACTCAAAGTATAGCAAATCGACCATGGCAGCAATTTCTTTCACCTGCAAGCGGTTTCATAACATCATAACGCCGTGGCTATATGAAGAACTAGAATTCATGTCAAAACGTCACCATTCAAGCTGTTTCAAAAAGATTTCTCGAACTATCAAAGCCAAACCTTCGCTTGCCCGTCATTGTCGTAAGCTGCATGTTTTCATCTCTGACATTGACGCCAAGTACGACAGTTCAACCTACGTCGACATGTTTGACCTGTTTGGCAAGTTATGTGGGAACCTGTCAAATCTGAAAGAATTTTCACTCCAAGGAGGTTTCGATGGGACTTCGAAGTATACAAATTGGATACTAATCCGATTGGTCTTGTCTCATATGCCTGCTTTGGAGTCCCTAACATTGGATCGAAATGGCGATGGCATGGAGCTGTCGTCACTCATGAAATATTTAAATGTGCCATCGCTCAAAAGACTCAGGATTTTCGGTATTGTGTCACGCAACAACAAATTCCAGGAATGGAAGGTGGGTGCGATACAACAGTTCATATTGACTGGGGTGGACTAACATCCTGCTGCCGGACCGTTTCTGAGACTAACATCATTTAGGAGTTCGGAAACACCAAGGTTTCCGAACTGGAAATCAGAGACTATGAAGAATCGCCCGAGGCGGCATTTTTCCTATTCAATTGGCCCGAAAAACTGACCAAACTTCGCTTTGAGAGTTTTTCCAACAACGCTCACTATATGGAGCTGTCCATGTTTCGGACAATGCTCCTTAAACATAGAAGCTCTCTTGTATCGTTGGATATTGGGCATCTCTCTTGGGAAGGATTCGGGACAGAACTATTGGATTTATCTGATTTCACAGCCTTGGAAGAACTGACACTCTCGGCGTACCAGTGGGGGCGTGAGTTCAAATATGCACCGCGGCATGCAGATTTGCTGCTTTCCCCAAAACTGAAGCGCTTCGCATGGGATTTTACACATGGCTGCCCCCAAAGTTGCGCACAATGGAGTGACTTTGGGGAGTCTCACGAGCACTGGCTGAAGGGCTTTGCTGAGTCGGCTTTGGCCAAGGGATCAGCACTGCAGGCAATCCACGTCGACTTCGACGCAGAAGCAGATTCAGATTTTGATGGCGTCTATCCTTGGGACAGATTGAGAAGGCTGAAGAATGAGTTTGAGCCAAAAGGGATAGCCTTTACATATCCTGAGCCTGGGATGACTCTAAGTGCATGGAAGGCGTGGCAAATCCAAATCCGTGCTTCTGTACGGGCTTTTCTTGAAAATCCTGAACGAATAAGGGAGATTGTATCGACAAGTACGATGGGACCGATAGCTTGATGCAAAAACCGATTTTGAGCACCAGAAAGCATGCATGATAAAAGCGAACACAATGCAAAGAAATGGATTGCTTCATCTTGTTTTCACTTTATACTTTTATTAGCTCCGTTGTATGGCAACTAGGCGAGAATGCATCCTTGGTCATTAAAATTATCAATATTATAGCACATCCTTCGTTTGCCAATAGCCCCCATGTACGAATTAGCCGTCTGGTTCGAGCTTGAATGGTTTCTGCGCTGATCCTGCGACATGTACCCTGTTATACATGTCGATTGGGTCAGCGTGGACTGACCTCCGCACCCCTCGCCGGGTAAGCATCACAAAGAGCCCCCCGGAATCAATTGGCCAGGGCTAATTTCGGTCGTTTCCCCTCCAAACATGGGTCAAAAGTCGGTGCCTAAAGCTACATGGGCCGCTGGAGAGGCGCAGTAGACGAGTGCCGTGCTGGCGGGTTACGCTGGAGTGGCTGACACAGTAGCGCAGCCGGCGTACAAGACCACGTCGGGATACTCGCGTCCTGTGTATGGGCTTAACGTGTCCGAGGTATCCCGCCGGTACATGAGACCCTGGTCGCTTTCGCTTTGGTCCAGTGTCTTGTGACCCCCGAGGTTGGGTGACATTGGTCATCAGCTTATAGCCGCCCTCTCATTCATGCATGCACACACACCGGCCGACCTGTCTCAGCTACCCGCATCAGCCACAGGGATCGGCACCTGGCACGCTGCTCTGATTGATACCTTTCCGGCATTGGGGGGACAAGCATCATGTTACACACGAGTGCCGTAAAAAGCAGATCTGGAGAGCGCGGCCGCGGTCACCCCAGTGTTGCTGTGTGACGCCATAAGTTATATCTACCCCTCACGGGTCGGCCACGGCGTCACAGACTTCTTTTGTCGAGCCACAGCTGGTTTTCTCTCTTTCTCAGCAGTCTAATTTTTTAACCTGGCGCGCATCCCAATTCTGCATCCAAGAATCAACAACCATCCTGGGTCGCTGTCCAAGGCTAGAGAGGTCTTGGTATCCTTGGCATCATGGCTGATGAGAAGAATGGATCCAATGGAGTGAACGAACCGTACGCACACGTTCCACTTTTTCCCCCCCGTTATCGTCGGCCCTTTCTCTGACACACATGGCCAAATCCCTGTCGATGATCCATTACTGACGCGCCGATTAGGAAGGGAGTCGACGAAGGCTTTGTGCATACCGATCAGGAACAGAAGATTGCCGCGCTGGACGAGCCGGGCCAGAAGATTGCCCAACTGACCGAGAACATTGCCGGCGAGATTCGCAACCCGCTCAAGGGAATCCCGAGGGATGAACTGCTCGACGACGTCACCAAGTTCCACCGGGAAAAAGCGCTGCCCGAAGATATCCTGCCTACACTGAAAAAGGGCGCGCTTGTGGCGCAGAATCCTGCCCTGTTTGAGCAGCTCGAAGACTTGGACGAGGACGAGAAGCGCGTGCTGCGCGAGGAGGTCACGCACAGGTGGAAGCAGCCGTGGGCCCTTTACTACACCATCATTCTGAACTCGATTGCCGCCGCAATTCAGGGCTGGGATCAGGTCTGTACAAGCTCTGTGGCGTCGTCTTGGCTAACCGCCGGGGCAGGATTGTTGTGCTAATGAGGCTTCTAGACTGGTTCCAATGGCGCCAACTTGTCCTTCCCCGATGCTCTTGGCATTCCCGACTCCGCTGGTTCGTCTTGCGGCCCGGTCGCCAACGAAGGCGAGTGCGCCAAAAACAGCTGGCTGATTGGCTTCGTCAATGCCATGCCGTACATTACCATCTGCATCTTGTAAGCGGCCAAATTGAAAAAGAAAATCAAGATTTCCCCCCCATCGCCAAAGTCATCTTCTGACAACCATGATAGTGCCTGCTGGATTTCCGATCCTCTCAACGAGCTCTGGGGTCGCCGAGGCGTCATCTTTATCGCTGCCATATTCTCTCTCCTTGCGCCGTTTGGCATGGGTGTGTCGCAGACGTGGGGACAGCTTGTGGCGTGTCGGTCAGTGAATGCAACACACAAACTCAAAAGGACTTCGCTTACAAGTGCACTAGAATGCTGCTTGGGATCGGCATGGGCCTCAAGGAAGTCACCGTGCCCGTGTTCTCGGCCGAGAATGCACCAGCTATTATTCGGGGCGGCCTAGTCATGTCGTGGCAAGTCTGGACGGCATTTGGTGAGACAAGACAACTTGTATCCACGGGAGGCAAGAGTCCACGGCTAACGTCAAAATGTAGGCATTCTCCTCGGTAACTGCGCCAATCTTGCAGTTGGCAAGTCGGGTGACATTGCTTGGCGATTGCAGATTGCCTCGGCCTTTATTCCCGCAGTTCCGCTTGTCCTTGGTGTTTGGTTCTGCCCTGAAAGCCCTCGTTGGTACATGAAAAAGAGACGGTATTTGGACGCCTGGGAATCTCTACTGAGGCTCAGAAACACCCCCCTGCAAGCTGGAAGAGACTTGTACTACATCCATCGCCTGCTGGAGCAGGAAGAGATTCTGGTTCAAGAATCCGGGCTCAAAGCCACAAGCAACATGGTCACTCGCTTTATTGAGCTTTTTACCATTCCAAGAATTAGGCGGGCAACTTGGGCATCTGGCATTGTCATGATTTCCCAGCAGTTATGTGGTACGTGTATTCGGCTGATGGGGTGGCAGCATATTCTTTTTCCAAATTGTCTAACACGGCGCAGGTATCAACATTATTGCCTTTTATAGCGCTACAATCTTCAAGCAAAGTGGAATTAGCGATTATACAGCTTTGTGGGCCAGTGCAGGATTCGGTTTGGTCAACTTTGTGTTTGCCTGGCCTGCAGTCTGGACCATCGATACCTTTGGACGGCGAGTCTTGTTGCTTTTCACATTCCCCAACATGTTTTGGACATTGTTAGGTTTGTATACGCTTCGGTGCGAGGGTTTTGGTAGTTTCACTAACATTCCAATCAGTGGCTGGGCTTTGTTACTTGATCGAACCGGACGTCGAGGACAGCACTGCTCGTATAGGAGCCGTGGCTACCTTTGTATATTTATTCGCAGCGTTCTATTCGCCCGGTGCGTGAAACCCACCCCAGTATTTATCGCTAATATCATCTTCTAACACACACTAGGCGAGGGACCTGTTCCGTTCATGTACTCTGCAGAGGTTTTCCCACTGTCACATCGTGAAATCGGCATGTCGTGGGCCGTCGCCACCAACAACTTCTGGGCGTCCGTGCTCTCCCTGACGTTCCCTCGAATGCTCATTGCCATGTCGGCAACTGGAGCCTTTGGCTTCTATGCCGGGCTCAACCTAGTCGCCTTGTTCCTCATCTTCCTTTTCGTGCCCGAAACAAAGCAAAAGACGCTGGAAGAGCTCGATTATGTCTTTGCAGTGCCAGATCGCACCCACGCTGCCTATCAGTTAAAGACTGTTTTGCCGTGGTGGATCAAGAGATGGATTTTCTGGCAGAGAACTGCCAAGTGTCCTGAGCTGTATCACGAGGACGTGGTTATTCAGAATGAGGCCTGATTCTGCGCAAAACGCAGGTTGCTGATGGAGACGAAATTTGGGAATACCCCGGGCTTGCAAACATTCGGACAAATTGATCTTGAGCAAGATTGCGGTCGTTACTATACGTTTTTGTGTCAAGTTTGACTTGTATGTACGGACGATACCATAGGTACCTAGTATATTGAGTGATAATGTATTCAACTGCAAACTAGTTTGTTTCAAAATGAGTTGGGACTGAAAGGATTCACGCTCATAATTACAATTCCAGGACAAATTTGTTTGCGAGACAAAGTGGTATACAACAAAAAAACAAGAATGAAAAAAAACCTCAACGCTTCGTAAAACTCATGACAGAATTATTGCCTTTTTTCACATTAGACATACAGGGTATATAAGAATAGAGATGTTACGATTTGACGCTGAGGGCTGCCCTTCCCAGATCCTGGAGCAACTGCTTCAGGTTTTTCAACAGAGGTGGTGCCGAGTCGACTTGAAGGCTACAAGTAAAGTTATTGTGCAAGATTTCCAACACGGCGCCTATTACGACCTCTTGCGACGACAGAGGGATGGCAGCCATGGTGGTGGTGTCGGTGACTTGGGGATACGAGATGCTGGGGATACCTTTTCCGAGGGTGATGAATCGCTGGACTTCTGGAGAGTCGGGCCCGTCTAGACAGACTGCGTGGAGGGCTGTCGCTTGCAGGGGCGCATCGGGCTGCGCACCGCCGGCGAGGGACATGATGCCGTAGGCCCATAGTGCAAGACTGGCGTGGTAGACGGCGATGGCGAAGAAGCCGCGGATTTGTCTGCCCTCGAACTTCCTGGCGGCTCGAATGACTTGGCCGGCGTGCCAGATGGCCTGTCTGGATTCCGAGCCGTCGACCCAGGCTTGAAGCGAGGGCAACACTCGGCGGGCATCTTCAACGTCGCCTTTGCCAGCAAAGAACTCGATTTCCTCGAGCGACATGTGAAGATACATGTTGAGGAGCTCCAGCACCAGCATCGTCTCGGGGTACGGCGGCTCCGGGCTGGCTGCCATGTTCATGCGGAAGTTGCTGAGGGCCTTGAGAAGATCCTGGTGTCGAAGCGTGGCTGCCGGGTCCGAGCAGCCTGGCTTCTTGAGTGCCGAGACCATTTGGGAATGCTGCCAGATCATGCCCCAGATGCCAGACAAGATGACGAGCCGGAACAGGTGGATGTCGCACTCGTCGGGAATCTCGATGGGATCGCGTAGGAAGTCGACAAGACTCAGGTGCCTCTCGGAGAGCCTTGGTCGGCTGAGGTAGATGTTCTTCCACTGCTCGGCGTCTTCGGCTTGCCAGAGCTCTTGTGACTCTGGTAGCGGGATGGAAATTTCGGCAAAGGAGAGGATGGGGTTTGTCAGTAGGGCCATGCTGGTCTGAGCATCGAGGACAAAGGCGTGGTAAGCGAGCCGTTTATAACTTTCCTGCTCAACCCAATCAAGCCACTTTTTTTGCAGGACCTTGCCCGTGTCTTGAGGAAACGGAACAGGAGCAGGCACGCTTGGTCTGCGGAATCTTCCGCTTCTTCTTAGGATCTGCAACGGAGTCAGTTGAATACTGTCTGATACGCGGTGTCGTGGATTTTTCTCTTCTTCTTACGGTGTAGAGCACTTGAGGATGGCTCTCGGCAATTTCCGTCTTCCTCTTGATGCCACTCCACAAGCCAATTTCAATCTCGCACATGAAGGCCTGGACCGGCCACAGCTGGCGAGTTCTTGCGTTTGCTTCCTCAAACAAGGCCGGAAGTCTGATGCGCACGGCTTCCTGGATGGCAAAGCCCAGCTTTTGAACAGAAATGATGTCGGAAAACACGGCACCCGAGGCCACGAGCGCTCCGAGGAGCTCCGGCCTGAGGTCATTCGGTCGAAAGGACGGGAGGTGGACAAACGAGTCGATCTGGCGGCGGTGCTGAATGAAAAAGCCCTGGAGCAGGTCGTCGAGGACTTCGGGGGTGGGAAACGTCTTGATGGCAAAGTGCGACTTTCCGAGGCGGCAGTTGTTGAGTATCATGCCCAGGAACTTGTCCCTGGTGGGCCTGCTCAGCCTCTCCCGGAGGCAGTACTCGTTGCGGGGCGACTGCGTTTCGGGGGACTCGTGATCGGTGCCCAGGGCGGACAGGTCCTCGAGCTCGGCGGCGATGGAGTCTTCCTGGCGAGGCTCCCAGACGCTCAGCGACGAGCGCTTGTAGGCCTCGGCGCCGAGCGCGACGTGCTTCCTGGGGCTTTCATCGCTCAGGGCGTCTAGAGCTTGAGCAAACATTGGTGGTTGATTAATGTCAAGAGAGTGAGGGTCACTACACAGCTGATCGATGAAGCCAAAGTCGGCATCGTTGAAGTCGAAGCCGGCCTCCATGGTAAAGTCCAGGAGGCCTCGGGCCCCGAACCCCGCGCTGGAGTCCGCCCACGTCGACGGGGAGAAGGAGAGCGAGCCGTCGCCGAGGCTGGGCGTCATGACGCCCTTGAGGAACCCCGACATGTGGTGTTCCTGAAAGTCAAAGGGCGACGTCGAGGGGAGTTGCATCGGCGGTGCTGAAGATGGTTCGAAAATGAAATCAGCAACTGGCAAGCCGTTGAGACAACATTGCGCACTTACCCCTGATGATGGAATTGGGTGTAGGAAGCGCCGCGACCTGTTCAATCGAGTCGACAGCCATTCCGATGCCAGCCAAGTCATTGCTGGCCGGTTGTGGTGGTGGCGGCGGTTGTACTGTTGCTGCAGGCGACGTCGCATTTTCTTACGGGCGTCAGCATTGGTCCATTGCTAGTTGAACCCGACCGATAGACTTGTAATATAGTCGATTAATGTCTTACCGGATTGCGATGCATCACTTTGAGACACTTTGATAGTATCGCGCTGCTCAGAGGTGCAGGTGATGCCCCTCTGCATGCATCTCCCGCACGGCTTCTCGTCATCGCACTTGAGCTTGGCCGTGGCACACGGTTTGCACGCTTGCGAAACCCTGAGCGACTGGTGGTGATGACGCTTTGGTCGCTTGCCTGTTTTTTCCTCTCCCTCGTGGCATGCGGAATGTCTCTTGAGAAGATCTCTATCGGTGGTGTTGTTTTGTCAGAGAGGGCAATCTCGCTTAAAAAGTATGGGGCATGCACGGAAAACGTACGGACGGCCAAAGGTCTTGTTGCACGTCTGGCACTGAAAAGGCCGTTCCTGAAGATCTATCGAGCAGTAAATTTTCTTTTAGAGGCGTAAATATCTTGGGGGGTTTGTGAGAACGGTACTCACGACTGCGGACGTGGCGTGCGAGATGGTCAACGCGCGTGAATGTGCGCTGGCACGCCGAGCACTGGAAGAGGCCCTGGCCAGCAGGCTTGGAAGGTTGCTGCGGAGGAGATGTCTCCATGGCGTCTACCGCTGTGTCTGCCATTGTGCTGTGTGTGTGGGTGGTGGTGATGGTAATTGTCTGGTATCAAGGACGGGCCTGTCCCAGCTTCATCGCGCGCTCTCTCTCTCTGTCTCGGGAGTCGCGGTCACAGCGGCGGCGCCAAAGTTGGATACAGACGGCTTTGTATCTTGAACGAACCGGGCAGATGCACAAACCCCATCTCCTGCCCCGTGCTCTCTCCCCGCATTCCGCTTTTCGGCTGACTTGTCAGATGGAGCATGCCCGCCCCCGGTTCCCACGAGATTTTGCGGGGTTTATGGTCCCCTCCCCCGAGGCGTCCAACTAGCGGCCTTGCAATTCCTGCACCGGCTCGTCCTGTTCTAGTGTGTGCTGAAGGACTCCCTCCCTCCCCCCCGGTCGAGCCAGAGGAGCATTGGCGGCACTTGTAGCCCGATGCCGCGGGCTCCTCCAGAACGGGCCCGTCGCCGCTCCGAGACAGGGCAAAGAATTGTGGGAATAACGGATGCAGGAGAAGCTTGTTGAGCGGCACGGGCGTGTCCCTGGGTAGCATGGCGATGGAGTCGTCTCAACTTCTTGCTTAGGGGTCTGGAGGGGGAGATCTACCCGTCTGGCATCTCAATGGGTCCCCCCTCCCCCGGCTTTCTCCTGCCCCTCCGCCTCGCCTTTCCACGGCGCTAGCGTGACTATGTCTGGGCGAGGACTTGTGTAACTTGCAAGGGCACCTCTCGGCCGGCCAGTGGGTGCGCGATGAGTCAAAAGGGTCGACCGCTAATGCCGGTGACACCTCGTTAGTTAGCATCCACGCGTCCCCTTCCCCATGGGGTCTGCGGAACTACTGCCATGTCCATCGAGGCAGTTCGCAAAGAGGTGTCGAGAAATGCTCGGCTTTGAGCTTTCAGGGCTGAATGAGGAAGCGGGCATCGTCATGGACGGCGTAACATGTTCCTTATTTCATCTCCGTGCATTGTTTGCCTGTCTACGGGACGGAATGCTACCGTTGCACGAGCATGGACCTCCTTTTGGTGGATTCTCTGGCCAATATTCATTCCCGTATACAGCCCTTTTCGTCTGGACAAAGTGCCCATGCTCCACCGCTTCATGCTGTGCCGTGAGTCGAAAAAACACGACTCGGATCCATGAAAAAAAAAAAAACAAGGTGGCAGTCATCGCGCGTATATGGCATCGCTGCGTTCCCGGTGACCTGCCCAGCCTGGTGCATCACATGAGAGATTGATCACTCCAGATCGCCGTCATTTCGCATCTAGATGGGAGATGATGAGGGCAGGGATACAGAACCATGGCAAGGGACTTGGTGGCCCCCAGTAAACGTCCTGAGAGTGCATATATTTTTAATCATGACATGACTAGTATTCGTGTGTCAGTCCATGCGTGCAGCAAAGATGCAGTGACATGTCACTCGTACATTGCCACTCACCACCCTATACCCTGACATGAAGGACATGTTTTACGTCAGGATCCTGTTATGGAATCTTGACACGAGCAAGATATTGCTACTCAAAATTGGAGATTGGTGTTGGAGGTCCGTTTCTGTCTGATGACGGTAGCACAACCACGGAGCCGCTCAAAAGCCGACTCCCACTGCCTCAGCGTCACCCCTCTCTTACCCCTCACCCCTCACCCGGAGACAGCTCTACAGGTTGGTCACCGTCTTGTTAGGTGTGTGTGTGTGTGTGTGTGACTGTGGGAGAGTGTGTGTGCCACAACTGGACCACGGAATGTGGGATCAACGAAGCCGGGTCCACCCCCACATTCCCGCACCAATTCTTACCACCGAGTCCCTGGTCAACTGCACGGCAATAGTTTTGGCTTAGCATCAGTCCGGCTGGGGCTCTATGCTAGGGCTAACTAGAAGGGAGCAGGGTGTGACATGTTGCCGGGCAAAAGTTTAATCACAAATCCTGCTGCCGAGGACAACTGGGAAACTACATGATGGTAAACGAGGAGCGTCACAGTTCCATGCGCAACCGACATCAAACAATGCAACGTGAGGAAGGGGTCACAATGCTCAATCCGACCGAGCACATATATTTACGTCGGCGAAATAGATAATGCCCCTGTTTTACAAGTCCTGTCCTTCGCCACCGCCGTCGCAGCCAGCGCCACTCCGACCGGCAATAACGGGAATGATATGGGCGCACATGCATTGGCTTACAAGGGGTTGGCTCCAGGTTACAGTCACAGTCAGTAGTCATCTTTTGCAGGGTTGCCATTTTTCAACGGGGCAAAAATTTTGGGGATGGACAAGGGAAAAAAAAAGACTATGGCTTGGAGAAGGACAAAATAGAAAAGGCATATTCATGCACGCACTCGAAAGCTACGCCTCAGAGGGAGAGAGGGAAAATTGGTGCATGTCCTGGGAAGAACTACGGTCATTCGTTTGGTAATGGGTTGGCAAACTACTGGTCGCAAAATTTGCTGTAAAGACTGGCCAATTTTAATCAAAGCTGCACGATCTCAAAAAAAAGGAGTGGACGTTGTCAACAACAGACAACAAGCCAAGAACAGAGAGAGGACATAGAATGGCGGACAATAGGACTAGAGATAAGAAAATATAATAAGACAATAAGGAGCCCGTAGCTCAATCAGGATATTTTGGTACAACAAGTCTGTCTATCAATGGATAGACATGAAGGGGAATCTTTTGGTGTGTGTGTGTGTGTGTGTGTGCGTGCGTGTCGTTTAGTTTAGTTCCTCATGGCTCAAATCTTGGGGGCAGGGTGAAACTCCTCCACGTTGCTCAGGCCCTGGACGCCGCTCTTGTCGTCCTGATCAAGGTACCCGGCGACGACGCCCTTGGGGTCCCACTTCCTTCGAATCTCCATGAGCTTCTTGCCGTTCTCCTCGCTCCAGAACTTGCAGCTGCGGACCTGGAAGTCGGCGTCTCCGAGGTAGGCGCCTTCCAGGTGGGGCTGGGCGCGCCTGTAAATGTCCTTGAGCCAGGACTGGCACCTGGCGTCGTCCTGCTCGTTCTCCCAGATGGTGTAGGTGGCAAAGTAGTGGTCCGTCTGCATGGACAGCGCCATGTCCCGCATGGTGCCCTTGAGCACGCTGAAGCCCGAGGCAGGGCTCATGGCGTACCACAGCGCAAACGACTTTTTCGAGGGCAGCGTTGTGAAGGCCCTCTCCATGACGGACACGACGTCCGAGTCGTTCTTGACGTAGCCGTTGTCAACGGCATACCTGTGTCCGTTGGGGTTGGCCGCGTGCTGGTCATCATACTCCTGCGCCAGGGATGTCTCCTTGGCGAACCACGAATCCACATAGCCGGCGGGGGCAGTGTCCTTTGCAGGTTGCAGCGCATCTAGGGCTTCCTGTTCGCTGTTCTTCATGGTGACAAACAAGACCATGATGTGGATTCCCTCACGGTTAGGGACGTGGCTACCCACGGCCACAATTTCAGTGCTGTTGTCATAGGTGGGGGTGATCTAGCATGCAATTAGCAACTGGGTAAATAGCCTGAAAAAAAGGAAAGAGAGTCTTACTCTGGTAATCCACTCCAACGCTTTTCTGTAGTCCTTCTTCTCATAGATCCATGCTGCGGACTTCATGTGAGTGAACTTGGGGATTGTCTCGAGGTAGAAACGAGAAACAAGAGCGGGGAATCCTTGCGGCAGCGTCAGCACTCAAAAGAACATGGGCAATCTATTTTTTTCATCTGCATCTTTCTTACCAGGTCCGGCTCCACGAGCTGCCCAGAAGAGATCGCTGTTTTGATTTTCGTTGCAGTGCAGCTTCTCTCCCGCGGCTGTCACCACATCAATGGCCTTGACCCGCTCACACGCAAAACCCCAATTCTGCAACAAGGTTAGCCGAAACTGCGAATGCATGCAAAAGGGATTGCGCAAGATCTACTCACTCTGCAGTTCCATCCCATGCCTCCCTGCAGGAGGAAGCCGCCAATGGCTACATCGGGACAGTGACCTCCGGGGAAGATGCGGTTCTTGGAGTCCAAGTATCTGTTTGCCATTCTGCCCGTGGTGCTGGGCGAGGCCTCAAGGATGTTCGTCTTCTCATCCAGGTGGAAGTGGAAGTACTTGCCGAGGTCAATGAGGATGGCATCATCTCGGACACTCCAGGCGGCCCAGCTGTGGCCTCCGGAGCGGACTGACACGCGGCACCCGAGCTTGTTGGCGATGCGGACAGCCTCGATGAGGTGCTCCTCCTTGGTTGCCTCGACCACGGCAAGGGGGTAGCGGGCAGGGCGACGGTAGTTGAAGACGCGCCCAACCCGTGCACGCTCATAGACGACGCTGTCCCTCCAGATGATGGGAAAGGAGGGTGGCAGCTGCGCCCGGATCGAGGCAAGCGTGTCGGCGCTCATGGTGCGGAGTAGTAGTAAAAAAGAAAAAGGGCTTGGTGAAATGGACAAAGGTGGCGGATGGTTATGCTATGCAAGACAATCTAAAACAAAAAGGACGAATCGGGCTATTGCTGTACAAGACAAGTATAGAGGCTAATTGGCTTGGCTGGCTGGCTGTTCCTTTTAAGCTATGCTCCCGAGAGGTGACGGGCGGGAGAGCAAGGCGAATATGAATGATTAGTGGCTTTGCTAGCTGATCTCCATCCCCGTGGGGTAACGGGTCCGGCCTCGACTCCGCACCGCCAGTGACGCACGACGACGCGTTTAGGTTGCTCCCTCCACCTTGCTCCCGTCGTCGGGTGCGTCGGGCGGCCACATTGCGACCCCATGTCGGCCTGCCGCAATGGACGCTAGAGGTCCATGTCGCGGCCGCGCCGGGGTCCCTTGCGACGGCCCTTTTGCTGATGCCGCGCTGCTGCTGCGCCCTTGCGCGCTGGACACCTGCAACTCTCGACGAGAACATGGTCTTGTCCCGGGGGTCCAAGATGCCATCCAGGCAATCTAGATTCCAAGCCCGGACGCTGGCTGTCCAGGGGTGGCGGCATCCGAAGACCCGAGGGCGATGCTTTTGGAATAGATCCTCTCCAAAGTCCAAACGCCCGTCTCGACATAGGGCATTGGGGTTATCGAGGAGAAAAAAAACTGCCGTGGTACATATTCTTAGCTTCCCTCCTCTTGAAACAGGAAAGTGCCGTGAAATTTTCCAACCTTCTCCAAAAATCAACAGTGAGGAGACATAGACAGCCAGAGGTGCAACCCAACACCACCACCTTTTTTGCCCACCCACCTCCTCCAAACTAACTTGAAGAGTTTTTCACGGCACAGATTTTCTTGCAAAATGTCTACCGCGGGGGACTTTGACAAGGAAACTGTCCGCAAAAGGGAGACACTGGGCAATGTCCAGCTACGGCACCACGAGACAAACGAGATTATTCTCGTGCCTACCCCAACAAACGACCCCAATGACCCCCTCAACTGGTAAGTAAATTCTCTCTCATTATCCAGGTTACATCTACTTGAGGGGGAAAAAACATAGACTGACGCGATGTCCTCGCTCACCCAACAGGTCCAAGGCATACCGCTTGTACATTGCCGCCCTTGTGTCCATTGCCATCTTCCTCAGCAACTTCCTCGCCGCCGGTCCCTCCGTGGCCATTGTCGAAATTGCCCATGACTTCTTCCCCGACTCGGGCGCAGACCTGACTGGCAGCATTGCCAAGGTGTCGTACTTTTTCACGACAACGGCTCTGCTCCAGGGCATGGGCAACTTGATCTGGATGCCCATCATGGTCAAGTACGGACGCCGACCCTTGTACATTTTCACCTTTGCGCTGTACACGGCCACCGCCGGCTGGTCTGGCGCAAAGACCTCCTACGGCAGTGCCCTGGCTGCCCGAATTCTCATGGGATTCGCCAACGGTGCGGCCGAGTGTTTGGCTCCCCTGACCATTGCTGATATTTTCTTCCTCCACGAGCGAGGCAAGATTATGGCGTAAGTTTCCATCTTTTTTTTTTAATCTCAATTCCCCTTGGTATCCGCGTAAATCTTTTCTAACGCTTTTCTTCTCTAGCATCTACACGGCCGCCCTCTCCGCTGGCGTGGGAGGCGGCATCCTCATTGCCGGCCTCATCACCATCAACCTGCACTGGCGTTACATTTACTACATCTCGTGTGCCCTGATTGGCGCATGCACCATCCTGATCTTCTTTACGCTCCCCGAAACGCAGTATCGACGCAACCCTCTTCAGCGAAGCGACCAGGATGAAACCAGCTTTGAGACGGCAAAGGATGACACCGAGTATGCTCACGCCGAGGACGCTCGCGCACCCTCCGCGCCTGTGCCCAAGAAGCGCACCTGGGCCCAGGATCTACGCATTTTTACTGGCTCTTACACCAACGAGAACACGCTCAAGCTAATCGTCAGACCCGTGGTGCTACTTGTGCTGCCCCCTGTTTTGTGGGCGACCCTTGTCATGTCCGTCACGATTGGATTCCTCGTTGCCATCACCTCCAACTTTGCCACTGCCTTTAGCACCGTCTACGGCTTCAAGACGTGGCAATCTGGCCTCTGCTTCATTGCCTCGCTCATCAGCTCCCTCATTGGAGTGTTTTTCGGAGGTCACCTGAGCGACCTGGTGGCCGACTATCTCACCAAGCGAAATGGGGGTGTCCGAGAGCCCGAGATGCGTCTGCCAGCCATGGCTGTGGCCATGATCACCGGCCCGCTGTCCCTTGTGCTTTACGGTGTAGGCATCGGCAAGGAGCTTCACTGGATTGTGCCAACCATTGGCCTGGGTCTCCGTAAGCATCTTGTTTAACCTTAAGCTGAGCCTGGACTATGACTGACTTGGGATGCCTAGTAAACTTTTCCATCGTGCAGGCCACCAACATTAGCCTGGTGTACACCATCGATGCCTACCGCCCCGTGGCAGGCGAGGTCACCGTGTCGCAGTTTGCCTTCAAGTGTGAGTTTTCAACATGACAGGCGATGACGCGTTTTCACTGCTAACCACTACCCGCCACAGCTGCGTTTGGTTTCCTCCTTTCATTCTACACCAACCCGTGGATCGCCAAGAGCGGATACGTCGATGCCTTTGGCGCCATGGCGGGCATCTCCGCCTCGGTCATCTCGTGCTGGGTCATCTTCTTTTTCTGGGGCAAGAAGATTAGACACGTTACCTGGCAGTGGCGCTTCGTGGAGAAGCTGATCCACTGGAACGACGATCGCGAGGTCGGCGAGTAAAAGCGTTGGCTGGATGCTGGACAGACAGGTTCTGTAACCAAGCCCAATAGGAGGGTGCAGCCTCGCAGTAGAGTAGACTTGATAGGGCGTATGCCGGGTTGTATGCCCACAGGCCAAGACTTGGCGAAATCAATAGACTTGATGTTCCTCTTCTCACTCAACAGACTCGAAAAGCCAAGCCTTCGTTAGACGTGGTATCCTTGTATTAAATTGCATCCAGCCGGAGCACCCATCCAGCTCCTGCACTCCGCCATGCTAAATCGTAGATTCCAGGTGGCCCGCCTGCGCTTCGCATTCGGGGCGTCCGGGACAGCCCTCGTTGCCTCTTCCCTTGGCCTGACCTCTCCACTTGCCCCAGGTTGCGTTGTCCACCCCCGCCTCCTGCAGCGCACCGAAAAAGGATCGTCCCCTATTCCATTGGCCCTTCGGCTGGTGGACCACTTGTCCGCAAAATGAAAAACGCGGGGGAAAACGCTCACGGATCTGGGGGACCCCCACATCCCGTTGCCGCCGCCGAGTTTGTGGGCCGGGATAGCCTGCGGAGGAGAGACGGGTCTAGGCAAGGAGGACGACGAACTAGCCAAGGGCCTTGCTTGGGTGTCATTCACCTTTCTCCAACTTCAAGGGTCCAGCAGCGCCGCCGCGTCAACACGGCCCAGCCAGGTATCGAGAATTGGCCAGTTTGGATTGAGTCAAGGGCGCCATATAAAGAGCCAATTTTACACGTTTCCGTCCTGGAACAAATCATCGAGCCAAAGTAGCCAGTTCCCCACACACAGCCACCTCGATTCAGTCCCCGGGGGCCCAACAAATCCCACCACATCATCGTCCCCCTCTCCCAAAAAAGCCAATAACTCGTCCTCATTTCGCTGCTGCCAGTGTCAAATCATGGACCCCACCATCCTGTCGCCGTCGGTGTCGCAGACTCTGGCCGGAAAGGTGGCTATCGTGTCGGGTAGCAACAGCGGCATCGGGTTTGCGATTGCGCAGGAGCTGGCATCGCGAGGCGCGCACGCCGTCGTCAACTACCCGTGGGCGTCGCTCGAGGCCGAGGGCGTCAAGGCGGCTGCCAAGCTGCCGACCAGGTCGATTGCCGTGTGCGCCGACATTGGCACCGTCGACGGGCCGCAGGCGCTCGTGGACGCGACGGTGCGCGAGTTCGGCCGGGTCGACATCCTGGTCAACTCGGCCGCCATCGCCGTCAACCTCCCATTGGAGGAGCAGACTCTGGAGCACTGGGACTCGCTCGTCAACCTCAACGGGCGCGGCCTCTTCCTGCTGACCAAGGCCGTGCTCCCCCACCTGACGCGCGACACGGGCAGAATCGTCAACATCTGCTCCATCAGCTCCCGCGGCCCGCCCCCGTTGCAGACCATCTACGCCGGCACCAAGGGCATGGTCGACTCCTTCACCCGCGTGTGGGCCAAGGAGCTGCCGCCCAAGTACGGCTGCACCGTCAATTCCGTCTCCCCCGGCCCGACCATGACCGAGGGCTTCCTGGCCGCCGGCGAGGAGGCCATGAAGGTGCTGCAGCCCACCATCGATGCCACTCCCGCCGGCAAGCGCATGGGCAACCCGGAGGAGGTGGCCTACGCCGTCGCCTTCCTGTGCGAGGAGCGGGCGGGCTGGGTCAATGGCACCCAGATCTTTGTAAACGGCGGCCTGTATGTGGATTAGAGTACCTGTCAGCTTCTGTTTCTAGCCTGTAACAATAATAAAAAATAATCATAAAGCCAAAAGAAAAAACAATGTCATGCATACCATGAATGCTACTCCGTTTCTTGCCACTCGCACACCCTTACCCTCCACTCTCCGGCGCGCCATCGCAATCCCCCACTTGATCCGAATGCACGCTACCCCGACCGGCCGGAAACGTGCCTGGGGCGGGCTCTAGTCGCGGCCACATGGATGGGGTCGAATTTTGGAGAAGATGCGATTTCGGTGCATACTCTGCCGTTGGTTGCGCGTGCTTGCGCCGGCAATTGCTTCATCTTCAATTCCTCCATATATAGATTGCGCAGCGCGGCACTGTGCAATTCTCCCCCAGCTTGACACTTGTAAACATATTCATAGCTTCTACGGACCGACACAATGCCTCGCACCTACCTGAAGAAAGCCACCCCTCCTCCGGCGCCGGCCAGCGGCTCGGGCGCAGATGTGCCGACCATTGTCAAGGGCGTCATCGACACCATCCGCAGCGAGGGCGACGCTGCCGTGCGCCGGTACAGCGAGAAGTTTGACAAGTGGTCGCCCGCGTCCTTTCGCCTGTCCGACGCCGACATCCAGGACGTCATGGCCCAGGTGCCCGCCCAGGTCATCGAGGACATCAAGGCCGTCCAGGCCAACGTCAGGAAGTTTGCCGTCGCCCAGAAGGACTCGCTCAAGGAGTTTGAGCTCGAGATGGAGCCGGGCGTCTTCCTCGGCCAGAAGAACAACCCCATCGACTGCGTCGGAGCGTGAGTAAACCGTGAACCCTTGGCCCGGGCGCGTCCCCGGGATGAAACAAAAGTCAATAGTGCTAACTTTCTGTCTGAAGCTATATCCCCGGCGGCCGATACCCACTCCTCGCATCAGCCCACATGACGATTCTCACTGCCAAGGTTGCGGGGGTGAGAAAGGTTATCGGCTGCACTCCTCCGGCCAACGGCAAGATGCCGCACGCGACCGTGGCTGCCATGTACCTCGCCGGCGCCGACGAAATCTACATCCTGGGCGGCATCCAGGCCGTGGCCGCCATGGCCGTCGGCACCGAGACGATCCCCAAGGTCAACTTCATTGCCGGGCCCGGAAACGCCTTTGTCGCTGAGGCCAAGCGCCAGCTGTACGGCGAGATTGGAATTGATCTCTTTGCTGGGCCGACAGAGGTGCTCATCGTGGCCGACGAGACGGCCGACCCGTTCATGGTGGCCACCGATCTTCTGTCGCAGGCCGAGCATGGCCCCGACAGCCCGGCCATCCTCATCACAACCTCTGCCGAGGTCGGCAAGAAGTCGATTGAGTACTGCGCCCAGATGCTCAAGGGCCTGGTCACGGCTCCCATCGCCAGCGTGTCGTGGGGCAACCTTGGAGAGGTGATTGTGGCCGATTCCATTGACGAGGCCTACCAGATTGCCGACGAGTTTGCCTCGGAGCACGTCCAGATTCTCACAAAGGAGCCCCGCGAGGCCCTCCAGAAGATGCAGCACTACGGTGCTCTGTTTTTGGGTCCCATGACATGTGTTTCATACGGTGACAAGGTGAGTTGCAACCTCTTTTTCCCCCCGAGTCCCTTTCATGGGCGACGCGATGCAAACCTCGAAACTAACTCCATCTAGTGCATCGGAACCAACCACGTTCTTCCCACTCGTGGAGCCGGCCGATACACCGGTGGTCTCTGGGTGGGCAAGTTCCTCCGAACCGTCACCTACCAGGAGGTTCGCAATGCGGAAGCAAGCGGCAGACTGGGCCAGCTGTGCGGACGCGCCGCCAGAGTGGAACTGTTTGAAGGCCATGCCAGGTCTGGTGACTTGCGAGCAAACCTATACCTGAAGGATGATATTGAGTGGATATCCCGAGATAGAGCGGCCATCTAAGCCAACGCATAGCTCCCAAGAGTTTGTCGGATTGTTCTAGTACCCAAATTATAGAGATTGAGTCCAACGAATTGATTTTAGACATTTTGGTTTCCGAAAAGGCATCAGCTTTGGCGTGAAGATTTGGAAAATCATGTTTCGGACAATGCAATTAGTACTACGCAGTGAAAAAGGTACTATTTTTTATTTGATATCGATTTTGTTTCAGTTTTGTCTGGGGCTTTCTCCGACAAGAAGTGATCATTCAAAGTTGGCAGAATTCGCAGATGGGATGTGTAGGGTAAGTGGATGGCTATTAGAAGAATAGGTTGTTATCAAGTTTGGGAAGGCGATTGAGTGTCAACCCCTACAAAAACTGCCAATTAGCTACTATCTATATGGATTTGGCAACAATGTCTTTGTGTTGGCACTCATAATAATGAGCTAGCATTTAAGAGTTGTTGCGTCTGGTCGTGAAGTGGCAATGAAACAGACAGCCAGCCCGCTCTAGAGGATTGTTGTATGGCATTTGCTTTTTTTCCCACGACATCTTTTGATTCTTTTCTTTCAGATTTCTTTGCTGATAAAGCATAATTCTCTTCATCAGTAAAAACCATGCCTGAGTGCTATCTTCTACTGTATTTTAATGATACCAAGGTGAGACATGGAAACGACAGTGCGTAAGGCGCTGAGCGCCACACGGATCTTCACTTCTCACTTGCGATCATTCGTTTTGGTTTCAGAGCGAAATTGACTGCGAAATCCCTTCAAATATATAACATGATTACGCTCATGCAGTTTTGATACATCTCTATCCTACTCTGGCAATGCCATTATGACTCTAAACAATGCTAATACAAGAGCCCAAACCCAAATCCCATGTGCTAAATACGAGGAACGACCTTTTCCTGTCGCAAATCTCTATCAATAATTCGCATCGCTTGTAGACATTCTTCATCGTGGAATCGAGGCGCGATGACCTGGATAGAACATGGAGCCCCATCAAGAAGCTCGGGATCATCTACCACTGTTAGTAAGCATCCTAAACTGTTTAATTTCACATAAAAACTCACAATCTGGCTCAAAGTCGACGGTTGCCTTCTGGAAGACAGGGTCCTTGGCCTTTGATGCCTTTCCGAATGGAATGATTCCAGCAGGAAACTAGGAGTTTATCGTTAGCAAAATGTTGCACCACGAGCCACACCGGGTATTTTCTTACGTTGAGAACATTCCACATTAATGTGTACATTGGGTTTCCATATGTATCGTGAGGCACAGCCGTGTTTGCTGCTCCCGGGGCCACAACAACGTCCAGATCGTGTTGGATCCAGGCGTCTTTCCAGGCCTCGACGTAAGCATCTCGGACCTCATTCAGATCTGACAGCTGCTTGGGAATCGCAAGCTCTGGTGACACTGGGGGAGGAACCTTGGTGAATGGGTGGACAAGCCTTGCGACCGAGGGTACGAGAGGCTCGCCGAGCTCTTTGGCGACAGCTTCGGGATCAAAACCTAGCATTCCAAAATACTGGAAGCCGATTCTGCCACCAGATCCAGCACTTCGCTTGGAATCAGCTGGCAGGTAAATAACCCTGTGACCGGCCCTCTGAAGGGCCTTGGCTGCGTTTTCAATGGTGCGTCGAACCGGAGGTTGCAGAGGGAAATCAGGGTCCTCAGCCATGATACCAATAGTTAAAGACTTATTGTCGTTTTCTTCAATCTTCCTCCAAGGAATATCCAAGGCAGTAGAGTCGTATTTCCACGGCCGCTTAGAAATGACAGTGCTCATGAATAGGGACAGATCCTCAACGGAGGTGCCCATGGGGCCAGCCACGGGTATGACGCCTGGGAGGTGAACACCAGGGAATGGGTACTCTGCTTGTCCGCTAAAGGGGATTCGCTCCGCCGTTGGCTTAAATCCATAGATGCCACAGCATAGCGAAGGAATTCGGATGGATCCAGCAATATCGCTTCCTACGCCTAACACGGAGCCTCTGAAGCCGATAAGGGCGCCTTCACCTCCGGTAGAGCCACCGGCAGTGAGCTTTGTGTTGTGTGGGTTGAGTGTGCGACCAAAAACATTATTGTCCGAGTCAGCAGTCTAGGATCGTTAGAAATACGACGGCGAAAAGAGCTTGCAGAATTGCTCACCATCATTGTTTGAGGAAGGTTAGTTTTGCAATAGAGGACTGCGCCAGCCTCCAAAAGCATCTCCACGAGGGGCGCGGTGGTAGTAGGGGTAGGGCGTTTGAGAAACTCAATGTATCCCACGGTCGCATATTTCCCAGCCCAAATGTAAGAATCCTTACTCGTTAGTTTTGATGCACTCATGCGGATAAGCTTGCCCTTACCTTGAGACTGATTGGCAGTCCATGTAGCGGACCGACAACCTTTCCAGTTTCTTTTAGTTGCTTGTCGAGCCATCGCGCTCGCTCAAGGGCTTCCTTGAACCAGATTTCTGTCAAGCACAAAGTCTGCAATGGTCAGTATCTATCTCGTTTCCTAGTCCAGGGTTGCTGCTTACAAGTTGCTGGGCGAGAGCTGCACGCTTAGCAAAAGCCTGAACCACATTTTCAGAAGACAATTGCTGGCTAGATATTTTGCCGAGCAGCTGGGTCGCCGTGAAGTTCTCGGTTATCACCAAGTCGTCGCTCGTCAAGAGTCCGGACTTGCGAACTGCATCACTTTCAATGAGCTTCCCCTCATTGGCTGCACCGACATTTTTCAGCTGGTCGAGCTTGTCGGAAGGCAGTAGCCATTCTTCTGGGATAGCAAGCCGCTGCTTCTCTCGGTGTGCGGCGGCGAGTGTTTCCCAATTAGATCCCTCAGCCATAGTTTCGGGTACGAGCAGATCGGCCGTTTAGTCAAAACAAAGATATGGTGATGAGAAACTAGAGGAACAGCCACACGGGTAGGGGACAATGGACACGGATGCAAACGACGCCACGCCAATTATTATAAAGGGCCCAACCAAAGTCTCGGAATTCACGGCTTCCCCATGATTCCGATCATGGTCCCTGCGTCAGGTTGAGCGCCACCAGTTGTCAAACCTGGTTTAGCGGCGCATCCAATGCCCCAATACAGAAGGTGGAGGAGCGCTGGCACTCAGGACAACGGCGGGAAGCTTATCGTGGTGGAGTCGCTTGCATCTGAGGCTTAGCAGGGTGTTTTGCTTCTGGACTAGGATAAAAGTAGGTAATCCCACGACAGTTGGAGGCCCTGATGACGACTATTCTCCTGATATCGTTGTGTTATACCGCCGGCATCCCTCAATGGCGTCCCCAGCTCACATCCCCTCACCGGGAAATGACTACTCCCCGCAAAATACCGAGGTCCCGCCCATGCGGATGCCTCACCTGGACTTTGTATACCGGATTATCGCCGAGATGGATGCCCAGGGTATCTCGGAAATCCCCAGTGTTGACAGCACTTGCGTAACCAGAATGGTGCTGCCGATTCTTGGTGGCGTGGTCAATGGTCCTAGAATTCAGGGCGTCATTGTTGAGCGCAGTGGAGCAGACTGGGCCCAGATTGTGGATGAAAACAAGGTTGGTTACGCAATTAGGCTTTTGCAGGAACGACCCTTTTTGTTTCTAACGGTTGCATAGACACTTTGGAGGCTGGATGCAAAATACACGCTTCGGACAAATGACAACATTTACATTCTGGTGCACGCAACTGGCATCTTCCGAACTGGACCTGGCGTCCCTGCAGAAGCCACAGAAAAGGAAACAGTTTCGCAAGATGAGGCCGAATACTTTACGCATCTGAAATTTGAAGCGCCTGGAAATAGTCCTTATGGCTGGATGAATGGTATTGTGGCTTTGGGTGTCATGACAATGTGGCAAGACAAGCCCGTTATAGATTGTTACCGATTGACCAACTTTCCTGGCCAGCCAGCAGTATGGATCAAGTAGCAATAGAAATGGTCGATTTTTCTTTCACTCTTTCACGCGCAACGAATATTTTGTGGAAATGATGTGATTTGTATTTTCAAAGTAAACGAGCGCAAGCTTTCAACCAAAAATGATGCCTTCTCCGGTCAAGTGTACCGATGCGAGCTAAATTTGTGCGCGCATTTCAACCAAGCGCCAGTATCGCGGTGCCAGAGCAATGCGGATCTGCTTCCCCCAAATAATCATTGGGATGTAAAGAGCCCCGATGGCGAACGCAAGGCATCCACTGATAATGTACATGTTGGTAAGACTCATGGTGTTCATCCAGGGCGTAATGGCGAATGGGATAGCAACCGACACTGCGTTGCGGATGAACGCAACACCCACAAAGGCCTCGGCCGTCAACTAATCTCTTCTTAGCAACAATAATATTGGAATTACGTGTCAAACATACCTCGCGATAAGTGTCAATGATCATGGTAAAAGTAATGTCACCGTTGGCACCCAGCCCGAAAGCAAAGAAGGCTCCACCGACCGATGGATAGATCCAGTGCATTCCCTAAAACGGTTAGCTTGCTATTAAACTTTTAATGTCAGTGCAAAAGAGATTACGTACCCGATCAGCCGTGGCGCCGAACATGATGAGCCCTCCGGCCATGGTAAACATGGTGAGGAGCAAGGGATGCAATCGCATTTCTGGCTCAAAAATACCACCATTTCGCCTGGCCAGCCGAACAATGAGCCAGTCAGAGAATGGGCCACCATAAATGCTACCGAGGACATTTCCAACAAAAGGGCCCAGGGTCATGTAGCCAACGCCTGCCGTGGTAAAGTTGTATGGGGGCGCCGAGAAGACAATGGACACAATAGTCATGTAGAGAACAAGCCAACAGACGCCAGAGGCAAATTGGAGCGCAGTGAAAATCACATGAGGAAGAGTGATGACGCGCAAGGGCATCAAAAACAGCTTCCAGAGCGACTCGGGCGTGGGTGTAAGGAATCGGAGGCGTTCTCGCCATGTGTTCAATGGGCCGGAGATTTCTGTGCTGACAACAACGGGAGGCTCTCCGCCCGTCTTTTTGTCAGAAAAGTCAATGTCATCACTGGAAGCTGCTCGAGGCTCCAGTCCACTCTCAATAACTGGAACGTATTTCGTCTCCTCAAAGATGAAGACGAAGACGAGGGAGAGGACCGTCAGCGCAATGGAAAGCGCATATTGGGACCAGCGCCATCCCTCCTTGGCTGCCTGACTTCCTGCTGCGATGGGCGTGAGGAAGGATCCAACCATGACGGCCGTAAAGTATAGGGCGTTGGCCGTCGCACGTTGGTGAACGAAGAATAGATCAGCAATCTAGCGCGCATCAGTAAGAGTCTGGCTCGTGTCCGGGCACGCACGCCCGAGGCGCGTTTCATTATTTTTGGTGGCGGTAGGAGATTTTAACAAGCACTGACCGTCATCTGAACCGAAGTTTCGTTCACAGCACCCGACAGCCCTGTGATCACGGCCGTTACGATGAGTTCGGGGTAGCCTTGCATCCGCGACGTCCACCAACACACACCAGCCATGATTGCGGTCGAGATGATGTATGTGGAACGGCGGCCAAACTTGATGGTGAAGGGAATAAAAAAGACGCAGCCCATGGCGAGACCGGCAAGCTGGGCGGACTGGGCATTGTTCAGTTGGCTAATGCTTACATTCAGGTCAACAGTCATCTGCTGCCAGAATACCGTCTGAATCGACAAATTGGTGAAGGCGGCAATGGACACGGCCAGCGTGAGACCAAAATTGAGATATTTCCGCCATGGCTTCCAGTTCTGCAATGGAGATAGGTAATTAGCCCCCATTTTCCCCCCGAATATTCGTATTTGATCGACCGAAAATTTGGCTCACCAGAGGTTCATTTGGGTCAGATGAAGGAGTTGGCGACAAGACAAATACAGTGGTCTCGGTAGCATCCTTGTCTGCGGTGCATTGATGCATTAGTCGCTTAAAAATAAGAAAGAAATTTGCACACTTTGTGCACGCGCAGGAGACTCACGCTGCACCAAGCGGACCTCGCCCGGGATCACGTCGATGCCGTGATTGTTGGCCATAGCGAGATGGACGCTGCAGGGCTGATGGGTTGGCAAACGCGCAGTGCGGGCAAGGACGCTGAGCTTGAGGAATGGGAATCGCTTCAGCCAAGATGATGGAAATTGAAGGCAGCCCGTCCTGTATGAATGGGTAGAATCTGTCGCCAAAAAGTAAATGAGGGCGAGACGCGCCTCTTAAGTCTTGTCCTGGTGTTTGGCGCTGCCAAGTGGCAATCGAGGAGGAGGGAGGCGTCGGCACAATTACCGACAGGTGCGGCGTCGATAAGCCTACTTGCTAGTTGGTCTAAGCTTTGGTTGTTGGTCCTTGTCGTTTCGACCGTCGACGCCAAGTCCATAAGTGCGTGCGTGCGTGCATGCGCGGACGAGGGTGTGTCCTGGAGTTCGTGATTCTGCAAACCTAGTTGACAATTGATAACAATGGGGTCATGACATGGGGGCCCACGAGATCTCCGCGCAGACCAAGGGCTGGATAGGGAAATGACATATTTACAGGACTCAAAAAAAGAACAAGCCAGCCGTTAGTGCCCAGCCCAGGCGCGCCGAGCCATCTGTATTGAAAACCCCCGCATTTTCACCTCCGCAACCCTGCATCACTAGTGGCGATAACAGCATCGAGGCCATTCCCAAAGGGGCACTTGAAGGCGCCCGGCTCCATCTTCCTAATTCGTTATAATAGGCCCTGCTAGCCCGTTTCCCTCCCAGGCCATTTCAGCCGCCGCTCACAACTCATTCCCCCTTTGTCCATCAATCCCCACCCACGCCCAGCACCAAGCATCCCATACCTTGGCTGGCAAATCAATCTTGGGACGAGAAAAGGTCCAGTCAGCCACGACTCAGACGGCGGGACTTATCGGTCGAACCCCAGAAGGACAAGAACCCGGGGGGGCTGTTACACGCAACCCGATTGGATCCCCCGCAAAAAGGGCTTTTCTTCTTTTCCAGCCCTGGCTGCAATGCCCAGGTCCCGTGGCGGCTGCGCCAACTGCAAGAAACGCAAGCGCAAGTGCGACGAGGCCCGCCCTAGCTGCAATTCCTGCGTCGGCAGGGGCATCCAGTGCGAGGGATACGCCACGCCGCTGCGCTGGACAAATGGAATTGCCGTGAGAGGTCGCTTTGCCGGTGCCTCAGTTCCGGACCTGAGTTCAGCGGCCAAGAGGAAGAAGTCTAGGCCAAGGGCAAACGGCAACGACGCCGACGTCGCGTCCTCGTCGCCGGCTTCATCAGCCCCTGGCGGTTCCGATGCCACCAGCCAATGTGACCTGCCATCGCCCTCGAGTGATGTCACCAGCATTGAGCAGGAGCTATTTAAAAAGTGTAAGTCTAATTCTCCCCGGTTCTTGGCTTTTTTTTTTCTTTTGTCTCGGAATCGTTACCGAGTTGCTTTGCTGACCCCTGTTTTGCTTTTGCCAGTCTTGAACTCCGGGCTGCGTCGCTTGTACGCCACCGAAGCATCATGTTGGTTACAGCCCTTTTTTCAGCAAATGGCTCACCAGAGCCCCGCTCTCATCACCGTTTCTGCTGCCATCCAGGCTTACCTGGACGACGGCATGGATTTCCCTTCTGTTTCGTCCATGGAGCATGTTGATCTCGCGTTGCAGACGTTTCGTCGCGAGCTGGCCAGCCGCTGCGAATCCATGCATCCGGCCACACTTTGCGCAGGATTACTCATCTGCACTTTACGCGTACGTAGATTTCTTGAATCCGTGCCTCCTCCCCCAATATGGCTTCCGCGTATTGACAGTTTGACACTGGCTGTAGCTCTTGCAAGCGCAGCCATGGACCAACTATATAGATCTCATTGCCGAGGCCTACCAGTTCAAGACATTGCCTGATCAAATCCCCATCAACGATGATGCAATGCGACATACTCTAGAAGTCATGGGCTTGATGGATATTCCATACATGGTCATAGGCCGAATGGGTCCGTCAGTAGGCATCTGGAAACTGCTGCGCCGCCTGCAAGACCTGCAAAACCCCGGCCGCCTCGACGGCATTGAGGTGGTTTCTGGTTTGCCGCGATCTCTCGTTGACATTTTCGCAAGCATCCTGGAGAATGACGACGAGTACACGGAAAACCGCTTTTGGACTTGGCCTGGAGAAATTGGAGAATACCTACAATGCCATCTGTGGGATTGTTGGAGATTGAGCGGAATTCTCCACGTTCGCAGACGAAAACGGATTTTGCAGAAACGACGTGGATCAGCAGGGGACACGAAAACGATGCCCGAAACATCCCGTGCTGCCCCTCCGACGGAACTCATTCTCTGTCGGCTGATGGCATCCATCGATGCTCTGAATCGATCGTTTGAGCTTCCGCAGAATGAACATCTATTATGCCACAATGGCATGATATATCCCTTGGTGGCAGCGAGCCTCGAGGTTGACCTCTTGAAAGGGAACGTGCGCTGGCGACGGACTCTGGATGAGGTGCGGGCTGCATTTTTACGCCGCGATTCATTCAGGTTGGTCAAGGTTACGTTTCAATTGTTAGACGAAGCATGGGAAAGCGGGTCATCTTGTTTTGATATCGATGAGGCTGCGAAAAGTAAGGGTATTGAGGTTGCAATTTTTTAAGCTTGGAGTTTTGACGGCCAAATCTGGGGGGGCGCAGTTTGCACGTCTTGACGATGGTGCTTTGTTATAGTGTATAATTTTAGTTTGTCATGTATCATGAGTGTCATGGTTGAACATTTCGTTCGGTTAAGCGTAGATGATGGGGAGTGGTTTCCATGTGGGCGTAGTGGGGATGCGGGTTTCTGTTGAGCTATTGGCACGAAATGTTTACGAAACTTTAGTTGGAGTAATTAAGCTACCAAATTATTGATTCTATTAGTTCGGGCGAGGGGGGTTTCCCGGCTAAGCTTATTGTTCAACACAATATGTATGCGACCGATGTGGCCTGGTCCCTAAGCCCGGCTGAGCCTCCCGCTTGCGCCTTTTCTACTCAAAGCTAATGATTGAGCAAGAAATCTGGATATTTCTAGAATATGCAAGGCTCGTTCTGTCCTCCCAAATCTCTCTCCCGGTGCTCTTTGTGATTAATGGCACGTTTCGCAACAACTTCCAGCAATCATGCTCATTCCAGGTAAAGCAAGAGTCATGGCGCTCCTAGCGAAGGCCAGGGGCAAATGTTGTCGGGGGAGAGCACAGGGAATGTACCATGCACGGCAATTATTGGTCTATTCATGCCATCAAAATGACACCCAGGCTGGATTGCTGCAGTTGTACTGAATGAACGCCCTATTCCCCAGCTGAGCTGGTGGTGTACAAAAGCCCACTTTGACTGGCCAACAATTTGGGTCGGCCGATTGTTTGTGGCGAGGCCTATACGAGCTGTACAAATACAAACTGCTCCCCCCTTAGGTGGGGGTCACA
>NAJI01000546.1:0-69204 GCA_002179835.1 Calonectria leucothoes
TATAAAAATAAAAAATAATTAAACTTTAAGTAAAATTAGTTTATTACTTATATAATATTTAATTAATATAAACTATAATTCTAGAAGCTACTTAGAGCCCTAGAGATCTTTTATATATTCTCCTAAGAAAAAATACTAAAAAGAGCTATAAAAAGGGCTATAGTAAAATAATTAGGTTGGATTGGCTGGGTTAGCTTGGGTTAGATTGGCTATTATTATTAGGTATTTAAAGATAAAAAAATTTAATTGGGCTATTATTATCATCCAACTCATCCCTCAATGTAAAGCCACTGAAAGACAAGTGTGACCCCCACCTAAGGGGGTATGCTTGTTATCATTTGTTTTAAATATTTAGCTGCACTCAAATACTACTATCTGCTCACCAGCGTTGATTGGCCGATTGCCATTTGTATCATACTTGGCTGATTGTGACGGTCAGACCTGAACCTGCAAGGTAAACCGAGGGGTTTATGTTGCGGGTCGGATCAGGCGGGCTGAATCTGAGCAATAGGGGAAGTCGTCACTTGTAGGTAATAGGTCAATTGATCAGGCACATCAATTGAAGGTAACCAAGTTGTATTGAAAGCTGGGTTGTGCCCTAGGTGGCAGCAACCCCTAGGGTTTAAATACTCTATTCCTTAGGGCAAGGTTAGGGCAAGAAAGTGAGGGCTTTCGGCCGGGGTGATCACAGTGATCACTGCGATCACGATGGTGTTGATCACTCCGGGCTGCAGCCAGCAGCCCCGGGCCGAGGTTCTGCCGGGCCTCTTTCCTATTGGTCGGCAGCCGGGTGGTCTATAGGGTAACTGGTCAAGTGGAGGTTCGGGTCATAACATTGATGTGTTGGGATGGAAAGGTCTTAGCGGTTTTGGGTGCCGAGGATAATAAGAAGAGCCGGTCCGGGCTATAGTTTGCTAGTCACAACACTAGTTTCAAGTCAGGGATGAAAGCCAAACGGTCTCAACACCAAGGCATCAGTTGTAGTTTTGTCTCAAGCACTGCACTTTTGCGCCTGTTCCTTGGAGTCTTACTTCGTGCCAGCGGGAGATGCAATGGTTTTGATCTTAAATTAAGAACTGTTCCATAGCACATCCTTTGGATGTTATTTTACCCATCTGGCGCTAGATAGCTATGCTCACTCAGGCCATTGTCTTACTATTCTCAGTTTAGTATACATGTTTTTCTTCAGCTTCACTTGTCTATTTGGCCAACATTTAAATGGGCTGAGAGTAGATGAGGTGATTTACAAGGCCAAAAAAGATACTTCGGGCACTACAGCGCAGCATCACTGTAAACCGGTTTGTTTGTATGCGAAAGCCTTAGCACGGGTAGGTGACACATGAGCGCGCTCAGCCAGCCACTAATGCGATGGCTTGATAGGTTCCAAAATTAATGATGCAAAGCCGCCGTCCGTCTTGTGCCGCGCTGAAGTTGGACAACTGGCACACGCAGGCGCGAACCTACCCCACGGGCTGCGAGCCGAGTCCGTCTGTGCAGTCTGTCGATCTCAAGCCTGCATTGCGGCACGGCTGGGCGCGCTAAGGCAGTCTCGCAGGCGGCTTTGCTGCAGTCGGTCGGTTGAGTTGTCCGTAGTCTCATCTCATTTGCATCCCTTGGGCCCGGCAATGCCAGACACTGGCTCGAGAGCCAAGACATGACAAGCCTTTTTGTCGGCCCTTTTTGTCGGCCCTCTCCGGCAGGCAATGGAGCAGGTAAGCAAGAAAGACGGCTGCCCTTGGCCGCGATGCCACAGGTTTCAGCCACCCAAGTTTTACCGCCTCCCGCTTCCCGCCTCTCGCCCGTCTGCGGATACCAAAGTGCATTCATCCACATCTTGGTTTCGCGTGGACCGTTGCCGCCACTTGGTATGTCCACCTTGGATTCAGACTAGTGTGAAGTTGGCTATATAAGTCGAGCGTGCCGAGCTTCCCTCATCGGCAGGATTCTGCACGCCTCATGCTCTCATCTTTGATCCACTCTTCCATTCCTACCGTCATGATGCTCAAAATGCACCTTGCTGCCTTCATTGCCGTTGCTGGCTTTGCCCAAGGCCAAGCCATTGCCGAGCAGCCTGCCTTTCCCGATGACTGCAATGAGCCGCCGGAGAGCAGCCCCCGCGTTTCAATATTCACGCCCGATCTTCTGGGAAGGGAACCATACCCATGCGCTATGGTTGGCCAATCCTGTACTGCAAACGAAGATTGCCCTCTCCCCAAGTATTCCGACTGCGCCGTCCCTGGGAGAAATGAAGATGAGCAAGATGAAGAGAACGTGGCGACTCCTAGCCCAGAACATGCGACCTGCATCGAGGACTACTGCCGAACAAACTGGGCCTCGTCTGGGGAGAAGTGCGATTGCTTCCAAGGATGCGCGCACTATGAGCGGCACAGTTCGACACCGCTGATCTGCGTGCAGGGCAAGTGCACGGCTCGGGAGTGCACGCCCTGCGGACAAGCACGGAGGGAGGGGCAGGACTGCTGCGGCAGCGGTCTTGTCGACAGGAATGGCATCTGTGAATGTGCAACTGGCCTTGACGAGGGCTGCGGCGTTCAACCGGAACGGTGCCGCGCCGGACCTTTCAACGATATTTGCTGCGGAAGGCGAACCAAGTACAATGGCAGGTGTTGCAAGACTGGCACTTGCAACACATCTTGCAAACATGAGTTGAAATAGATAGTCAGCCACTCGCCATGCCCTGGTTCAAGTCTTTAACCGCAAGCAAACGCGCTTATCTGCATACCGGTGGCATTTGGCCCATTGCACTTTGCATCAATTCGTGGCTCATGTATTAGGACGGCAAGGATTCGGTGCTTTGCAGTGCTGGGAATTATTAGAAAAGATGATGCGGGCGATAGTTTGTGGTCACAACACCAGCTCCAATTTGGTCGCAAAGGCCAAAGCGTCTCAGCGCCAAGGCTTGGATCGCAGCTTCGTCTTGATTGCTGTACCTTTGTTTTAGCTTATTACTTGGTGTTTTCCTTCATATTGACACTAGATCAAACATGGGAGTCATCCTATGCGTACCCTGTTTTAAACAAGTTAGATGCGCGAACTGAATCACATTTCGCACTCGTTATTCCATTTGCTGCAGTGTTTCAAAAGATTCCGCGCCGACGGTTTGCTCTTTTTCCATGCAGCGTGTAAGTTTATTTCAGACAGCATTCCACGCTCATCTTCCTCTTATCCGTTTCGACCAGTTCGCCTCTTGACTTCACCCTCAAAATTACCACACCCTCGGCCAAAGCGTATCGAAAATGGCACCTTCCGATCCACGCCTTCTTCTATAGCCAGCCGCTGGGCCCGCCCATCACTCCATAGTTTCCAAAATCGATGTCAATCTCAGCATCCCCTCGCTAGCTTTGTGATGGTGCCCATCCCGGTCTGTGCTGAGGCTTGCGGCCTCTCCATCAGCTGCAAGCGCCAATTGCTCAGTGCACTTTTGCCGTATCAAAGCCAACGCATCACTGCCAAGAATGACTCGCATTGCCCATGGCTGCCCGTCAAACAATCCATCCCGGTGGATGCAATCTGCGATGCGCTGCGCCAATCTTTCGACATCTCCCGGTATGCTCGGCATGATTTCCGTCGCAAAGACTTTCATGACATGATCAAACAGAGCTGAGTAGTCCGCGATGGCGGGTTGGTACTGCCCGAACCCTTCATTGGATCCCTCGCGAGGCATCCCGAGTTGCGACACGAATCCGCCCGGCTCGAAAATGACGCAGCGGATGTTGAACGGTTGCGTTTCTTTTGCGAGCGCCTCGACAAATACGCCAAGGGCCGCTTTCGAGGCAGCATAGTGCGAAAGGAAAGGCAGCGGCCCCCACCCTACACCAGCGCCGGTGAATGCAACAGTGCCGCTCCTCTGCGCTCGAAAGTGCGGTAGAATGGCCTGCGTGACATGCAAAGTGCCAAAGAGATTGACATTGAAAATGCTGGCCACAAAAGTGTCGCTGTAGTAGTAAATTGAGTTAGATAATTGCACAAGTCACAGCAGAAAAACACCCACTCAGCTTCTTCAATGCTCTTTGGCGCAGAAACCCCTGCATTGTTCATGAGAACATCAATGCGTCCCCAAACTTGCCAAGCCTGCTTGACTCGGGCATCAATCTCGGATCGAGACGCTGTGACATCAAGGTCAAGCACAGCAACATTGTCCGACTTCAAATGGCCAAGTCGTTTTTCCGCGTTGCGACCAGTGGCAATCACCTTGTCACCTCGTGCGACAAGATCTTGGACAAGGGCGGCGCCGAGCCCAGAGGTGGTGGCTGTGACGAGCCAGATTAGCTGTGGCATGATTTATCTCACTGGCTGTTCTTTGTGTTGAAAACGGTGCGACCAGTCAAGTATTGGTCCCTCTACTCTTTATATACCTTGGCCTCATGAAATCTCGAGCCTCGTTGGCGTTTCCGGAGTTAAAACGGCGAAGCGTGGTGAGAATAGCACCTTTCCCAATTAAACTGGTGGCGGATCTCACCAACCAACCATAGCCATCCTTTATTTTGGCAATGCATTACCGACGCGCCAAACTCCGAAATCCGTGGCCAGTGTGCATTTTCGCAAACGAGTACAAAACTTTCCATCATTTAGCGAGCCGTAAACAAGTCACTGCCGTGAGCCTTTGCACACAAGCCAGCCATAAGCCCGATCGCTTGGTTGCGCCTCGCTACATGAACCGCGATGCACAATTTTCAGTAATGGCGGCATACGGCATTGTCCATGCACTCACTATTCAATCAAGTTGTTTAGATTCAACAAGAACAAGGAGTACACAACTGATATGTAAGCCCCAAGCCTAGTTGTATGTATATCGCGGCCTGGTTTGACGCAATCACCTTTGCATAGCGAAGGTGCGATAGCTTGTCCCCTCTTCCAGGCACAATACCCAACGGCGACGCCTCGAGTAGCTAAATGAAAAGAGATTGGGAAATTCTGGGAATTGTTTTGAACATGGTGGATGCTGAGCTTCTGCAGGGGCAATGAGCAGCTGGACAACCGACTGTTGAATCAGAACGTCGTGGCCGGAATAGTGCACACTTGCGCGTATATTGCGAACTACAAGAAAAGTGATTTGATGAAGCAGTCAACATTTCGGGCATTTCCGCCCAGCAATCCCTGGAGACAGCTCAGAGTACAGCCAAAAACCTGACAGGCTCCCGTCACAGCCCAGCAAGAGCGGCTGAAACAAAGATGAGCCATTGCTGCGCTTTTTTATCATGCATGTCCGATTGGCTAACTGGGCTGTGTCATAAGCATTATTATCTGTTTTACCTTGGAGCCCCACGCAAGTCGACATTATTCGCCCTGATACGGGTAGTGTCAGCGTGGCTATAAAAAGGGCAGATTTGGGACCAGGATTCGGATCCCAAATACTGGCCAGCGTTATTTTAAACCTAATTATTCTTGTCCATAGCTGATCTCTTCTTTTCTCTCTACTTGTTGAATGAGAGAAAATGCCCTCATTTGATGTGGAAAATATGGTCCACAGATCAAGTATAATGAGCAGCGAACCCGACGATGAGAGGCATAGCCTCATGACTAATGCGCCCGACCAAAACAAGGGCGAGAAGAAGTTTCAGACTCTAGAGCAGTCGGCTCCTTCTTGGTTCTGGAGAGTCGGCTGCTCAGCACTACTAATTGCCATACCTCTGGCCTATGTCGGTGCGTGTTTCGTCCTGAAAACAGGAAATCCCGCATTAACACCAGCACAGTGGTTATAGCTCTCATCCTAAAGGTCAAAAATACAAGGCAGAGCACTTTCGGTGATAATGTGATTGAGACTCTTCAAACCGCTGCCACGCTATGGCCCATCTCGTTTGCCGCCGTGGTAGGGCCACTGCTGAAAACAGCTGCCCTATTTTATGCCGAAAGGGGCTCCACCTATGGGAAGCTCGAGTTTCTTCTCACGAGTCAAACCACCGCTGCTGCCTTGAAAAACATGTTTATTATTAGGATTCTGAGTGTCTGGGCAGTGGGCATTGCTGCCATGTGGTGTCTCAGCCCGCTGGGGGGTCAAGCTGCTCTTCGTTCTCTGCACAAGCGGCCAGAGTCCCAAAGCATTGACATTCCAGTTGTTTCTTACCTCGGAAGCAACATTTCCAATCTCAACTTTTTCTACAGCTCTGGCGGGGACACGGGTGTCTTTTCAGCTGCAGATGTTTCTCTCGAGCTGATTTCGGGGATGCGAAACTTCATCATCACCTCGTTTTACAGGTCCGAGGTTTTGGTCTCCAACTCCAACGGAACCGGCGCCAACTTCGATGGCGCTGTAGAGACGATGGGGGGGACGTGGCAGGCGGCCCGCCTGGGAGAGCGAGACCCGTGGCGGAACGTTCGCATTCCGTACATGGAGCTGCTGCCGCAATACGACGCCCAAACGCCCAACGAGTGGATCTCAGTTCCCTCTGACATGGTTGTTCCGTATGCTTCGCTCATCGGAATCCCCGTTCGCAGCCGCTCGTTTCCTAGAGCCGGAAACTCAACGTTTGTGGTGCAAACGCACTATCAAACATTGTCGTGCGGGGAAGAGTTCAATGGATCAAAGTGGTTGGAGCCAGACTCCAACATGCTGTACCTCCACAATACAAGCTCCAAGCCGCTGAGAAGTCAAGGGTCGGTTGGATCAACCGGTTTGACTCCCAATATTTGGTTTGATGTTGTGAACAATTCCGCTATTGAACAACACCTAGACTATCACCCAGATCCGCAGCTGTCATATCCAGCACTGGGCTATGAGCCGGCGTCTAAGCTTCAGCTTGTTGCCAGTAGCCTGTGTCTCAGTACGGCGACGGCAGACAATATTCGCACTTGCGACATTAGTACGTCGTACATTGATATCAGCATCAACTGCATAAAACTGAGCTCTTCCGACGATCTCACTTGCCGGGCTGACAAGGTGCGCCACACTCCTGGATTTCCTGTCTCGGGAAATATCACAGCCCTCTCGTTCTATCGACCCTTGAGCGGGGTGCTCTTCGAAATGCCCTTCTCCACGGCAAGCTACCATCCCTCGGAAAGCAGCTTGCTAGAAAGATATCTCAACGACCCCACATCAACCTTCATGTCCAATTTAGGGGGGAGCTATGCATCGCCCTGTTCCGCAAACGTTTCTCGGGACGTCTTTGGAGCCGGGTTGTCCACAGCACTAAACACAGTTATCATGGCCACGTACAACGGCAGCGTTCTGGTAGGCGGGGATGGTATATCTGTCGAGAATCGCAACGCAATGTGGTACAGCAGCACGGGAACATGGTCGGAGTTTACAGACGACGTGTATATAATAAGGAAGTCGTGGTTTTGTATATTTATTGTCTCGACGGTCGTAATGTTCCTGTCGGCCGTTGCGAACCTCGTGTTTCGGCAGGGTATCAAGGCGCCAGATTTCTTGGATACTATTACCGGGTTAGCTCGAGATTCTCCTTTTCTGGACGGTTCAGGAGAAGGAAGCGGGGTAAGTGGTTCTGATAGGTTGTGTGAGATGAAAGACACAAAGGTGAGAATATGCGATATCAAGCCTGGCATGGCTGTTGGGAGAATTGCCTTGACGACAGAGATGAACGGTTCTGCGTTAGATTGGAGGAGAGAATATGAGTAAAACGAGATGAGTCCTGCTTTTCTCGAGACATGATTGCTACTCATGCACCAAAACCAAGGTGCCGCTTGGTGCCGTCAAAAGGCTTTGCCGGGTAAACAACGTGACGAGTTGCTCGTGCGTTGACGCCTTTGTGCGAGAAAGAAAGAAGGCTCCTATCTACACCCCCACGCGTGCACGGCTCAGCTCCGCGACGCCACCAAACATATTCTCATGACACGTCTTCAGCCCTTCGCGTTTCCTTCGTCCCACAGTCGTCCAAGCCACGACAGCGCTGCTCTCCCTCGTCGGAATGCCACCCAGTGACAGCTCATGCAGATCCCATAGCCGTGTTCATCCGTTTGCCCCCTTTTCAGACTTGCACCAATCGAGTGCGTGCTGGCCGTGCAAAGTCAGACGCAGAAAGGAGTGAATCATGGCCTTGGCAGCTGCTCATGTGGAGTGAGCGGTAGCTCTGCTGAACCGCAGGCCAATAGTCCGGGTCGTCGAGGCGTAGAAGTCTCCCCTTGGCGAGCCTCACAGCCCAATCAGCGCTGCAGTGGCAGCAGACGGATGTTTAGGTCTAGAAGGCAAACAAAGAAGACCAAAACACACAATCAGACACCAGATCAGCCGCCAATCACGCTAGGGTCACGCCATCATCAGTACGATAGTGAGGCTATGTGAGGCTAGTTGTCGACAATAGCAAGGTAATACAGCAGCAAGGCGGCCGCTGTGCCATTTACATCGCTCGAGGCAACGAGGCTTTGACTATCCCACATCTTCAGCATCACGTCCTGCCTTCTCCTCCCCCAATCCTCCTTCATAACTCATCACCAAACACTCTTTGCACGCTGATATACAACTTACAGCCCAACGCTAGTCACGCCTTGGCTCCATGCCTGACTCGTATGCCGCTGTCGTCGTCTCTTGCCGCTCTCCTAGCCTTGAGCATGCCCCCCGGTTTCCCGAGCCGCGAGGCAGAAGCAACCTTCAAATTGACAACCCTGTTCTGCCCCCCAAATGCAGAGATAGAGATCATCTTGGTCCATGGCCCAGACACAGATAGCAAAGCGGCCTGGTCCGAGGCCACGCCGGATGGAGGTCAGCTCTGTTGGCCTAAAACCGAACTTCCCTCGCGGCTTGAAGCCCAGCATGGCATTCAGGCGAGAATCACGGCCTACGACTATGATTCGAAACTCTCAACTCCACATCACATTACCAACCGGACCTTGCACCACTGGGCACAAGCGTTGATCGAGAAGCTCGCCGAGCACCGGCAGGGAAATCGCCAGCTTCCCATTGTATTCGTTTGTCACAGCCTCGGCGGCTTGCTTGTGAAGAATGCACTTGTCGCCTCCAGGGCTTCCAGCGCGTGCCGTCTCAACAAAGTCCACGATGACACTGCTGGGATTGTATTCCTCGGCACCCCGAATAGTGCCTCTCCTGCTAGACTTGCAGATACCTTGCGCAGCATCATAGCTGCCAACTTCAACAGAGAGCTATCGGATATCGAGCAGCGAGATTTGCAGCAAGGATCCACGAATTTAGCATACGCGCTAGAGCGTTTCAAGCCCTTGGCCGCTCACCTAAACATCTGCATGGTCACAGAATCGCCCTCTCTCCCCGACCCCGACTCGCCCACTCACTCAAGCAGACCAGGGCTCAGCTACATCGAGCTTCCCCGGCCGCAGGCAAAGCTCTGCAAATTCTCCAACCCGGACGATGAGCACCTTCATGTCATCATCCGTTCCGTCGGCCAGATCTGCACGGAAGCCAAGACAAGCCCAAAGATCAAGCCACGTTCCGGCGAGCTCAACCCGCTCTCGGCCAGGAGTGAATGTGGCTTAGGCATCAACGAGGCTCTTGAAGAGTACTGTGCTTCTCTTCCCGGCGGAGAGGGCTCGTGGCAGCTTACCCAGCTTGAGACGCGTTTTTCTCGATGGATAGACGCTCCACCGCCGAGCAACACTTCCCACCTAGATCAGTCGGTAATTCTAGCACGACTTCGGTTCCAGATGAAGAAATGGATGACGGATTGCATGCCGGGATGGATGGAAGAAACAGAAGAAAGGCTTTCAGAATCCGACGAGTACCCCTGGCCAATGTACGTCCTTCAAGGACCAGCTGGGTGTGGGAAGACGGAGACGGCCTTGCGGTACATCCATCGGAACAAGGACAAGTACGCATCAGTGCTTTGGGTCAACGCGACAAATCGCAAATCCATAGAGCTGAGCTTCCGGGACATTGCACACAGCATCATGTCTCAGAGCCGGGGCTCACCCGCCGCCTGCCCAGACATTCTTGACGTCTTGGGCAACAGCGAGGACCTTGACAACCAAGACCTCAGTACCGTCGTACAGGTAGTGACGGAATGGCTGGCACGCCCTGGCGACAAGCGCTGGCTTTTGGTTTTGGATTCTCTCTCGCTCGAATCGGAATACCCAACTCCGGCCGTTTGGTCAGGTCACATCAGCCCGAGCAGACCCGAAGGCCCGTCGTGGAGGAAGCTCCTAAGCCTCATCCCACCCACGGCCAACGGGCGCGGCCACGTCATTATTTCAACCAGAGACAGCCATCATATCTTGGATCCGATGGCTATACGATTTTCGGTCGATTCGCTGGTCCAAGAGGGTAGTGTTGGTCCTGAGATGCCAATCCCTAGCTCCGAAGACTTCCATCACGGGATTTCCTCTTGGTGGAAAGCAGCCCCGGCTTGGGAACGAGACGTGCTGGCTACGACCCTGTTCCTCTCCAACAAGAAATGTACTCGCGTACCTCTTTCCCTCTTCAAAGCAAATGTGGAAAGTGCTGGCAGCCAGGCGGAATCAAGCATGCCCGGACTCAAGCGAGATACATCTTATCTTTATCCATCTAATTGTGTCATTGATATTGGTCCCCGTTTGCTTGCGTCCTTGTTCTCAAATGCTCGAGATTATGAGCAAAAGATCAAAACGGTCGCGGGACTGGCTTGGAACATGCTGAACGAAACAATGATGCAGATTCGAAAGCGGTCAGACATCATATACATCTGGGACGCGGAAGCGCAGCTGGTCAAAAACTTGGCTGCGATGCTGTCGCGATGCAACGACATATTCGGGTGCTGGACAGAAGGCTCGCTCCCAGAGGATGGACAGTGGGCAAGCCTGGCATCCGTTTGCGAGCGACATGCAGACTACACGACGGCAGTGGCCCTGTACCAACTGGAAAGAAAGAAGCTCGGTGGCGGGACCAAGGAAGACATCCGTCTTCTTCTGCGGTGTGCCCGGGCCTACGGACAAGACGGGAACTTTGAGGCAGCCGAAACCGCGCTCGAGCATGTGATTTCAAGCAAGGCCATCGAAACGCACAGCAGCGAGCGCATGGCTGCCTACCGCCAATTCGCATCCATGAGAGCCTCCCAGGACAAGCTCGATCAGGCCGAGGACGAGCTTGGCGAGACGGAGGACAAGCTTGACGAGGCGATAGCCAAGCTGTGGCGGATAGTGGAACTCCAGGACCCATTTGGCGACAACGCACACAACGAGCAAGTCATCAAGTCAATCGGCGAGCTCGCCACGTACCTTGCCAACAGAGGTTACCCAGGGGTTGCCAGCAACATGTTCCAGCGCATCATCTTCTCGCTGCAAGACACGAGGGGGGAAATGCACCCGATGACCATAGGTGCCATGGAGGCCCTGGCAGCCACAAGGCTGAAGAGCCTTGACCACCACGGCGCAAGCCCCGTTCTCGAGCGTGTGGCCGAGTGCCAGAGGCGGCGGCTCGGCCGCGACCACCCAAGCACCATCCTTTGCGAGGCCAAGCTGGCTCTGGCGCTGGATCTGGGGTGGTGCGGACCGGAAGCGCTGGCCAAGTACGCAAAATGCTTGGAGGCGGCCAGGACGAGCCTCGGCCTGCGGCATCCCCTCGCCTTCAAGATTCGCCAAAACCTGCTCCGCTGCCTGCACTGGCAGGACAAGATGTTCGAGGCCCAGCAGCAGGTCGGCAAGCTGAAGGAAGAGGTGCAGCTGTTCCCGGCTCTGCACTCGGACGGCGCAGCGCGCGAGATCGGCTGCCTCAACCTTTACAGGGAGTCGCGGGAGTCGGCGAGGTACCTCTACAGCCGGCACACCATGGGCGCCGGGGCAGTCTACGGGAAGGCTGAGTACGATACGGACGGCGAATAGGGGCTCTGTGAGACGACGGAGAGGGTTTGCTGCGGGGCAGGTTTAATGTGTGTCAGAGGTCAGGGCGATGCCGGTTGCCAGGTCCGACCGGTCAATGTATCATTCATTCATTGTGTTATCACTTCATAGCTGAGCTGACAGATGGCTTCTCCTCCTCGATGGCGGCAAAAACACTAAAATCCTCGCATGTGCAGAAGACGTTGGCTCCGGCCCACGAGAAACGATCCGAGTTCCACCGGAAATCAATCCAAGAGCTGTTGTCGCGGCCCACGATGAGCAGAAAGGTTCCTGCAGGGTTGCCAGCCTCGACCTGCCGAATGTATCGGTCCAAGCGGTCGAGGGCCCCAGGGTACAGCTCGCCGCCATTTCCTATGAGGGAATGAAACCCTTCAACGACCAACACGGTGCGGGACGATGCGGCCAGCCCAGCAGGGCGTCCTCCCCGCCAAGACGAGCCGCAACTCGGCAGCTTCTCCGGCAGGGCCCGGATGCGCAGCCAATCCGGCCACCGGTGCTTGAAGCGCGAGGCGGGCACCACCTCGACGGTGTCGGCCAAGCCGGTACTCAGCCAAAGCTCCCCCAGGCCACGAGACCACCTCTCAGCCTTGTCCGTCGGCCACAGCCGGATGAAGAGGCGGCGGAGCGTCTTGAGCCGATCCTCCAGCGCCATGAGGCCGACCGAGTGCTGGATGGCCCAGTTGTTTGCGTCTTTCGCGAAAGCCTCGAAGCCAGCGAGGTCACGCACTCGCCGGCGGCGTGCCATGGCGGCAAGCCGGGCAGCGCCTGGGACGGAAAGCGGCTTCACGCCAGCGCTTCCGGGCCCTGCGGGTGCCGAAGCCGCCGACAATTCGACGTTCTCAATCGGCGGGAATCCAAAACGCGCGGCCGTGTCCGTTGTTGCGGCGGAAACGGTCGAGGGGATCGTCCCCAGGTGCGCTATAACGAGGGCCTCGTCTCGGCTGTCGGCCCTGCCCAGCTCATCGGCAGCAAAAAAGGTCGTTGCTGTTGGCCAAGACCAAGGCAGCTGCAGGCCATCATCTCCGTCTCCTTGTCGGAGCAATCGCCGAGCGTGGACCGCGGCGCTGTGGAAGTCGCGCCTGTCCAACACCAGAGCCGGGTAGAAGCGGGCGAAATAATCCTGGGCCGGCTGCGCCAGGACGGTGAAGCTCATGCCCGTCACGGCGAGCACGCCACGCCTCGCAAAGACACGGCACATGTTGCTCATCGGCCCGCGCTGCGAGTACGCCGACAGGCAAGCGCTGAGGGCCACAGCCTTGACGTTACTGGCCTCGAGCAGCTTGGCTACGTCGTCTGCGCGCACGTAGGCGAACGCCTTGGAGTCCACTCTGGGCTTGTGGTGCCTTCTCTCTGGCTGGTCTTCGTACGCATTCGGTCGAGCAAAGAGGAGCTGGGGACTGTCGTAGCTACGCACGAGGCCGTCAGCACGCAAGGCCAGGTCGCCAAGCGCAACGCTCGAGGGTTGCTGCAACGGACGGGGGTTGTCTTCTCACTTACTCATCCACCCATCCGTGAAGATCGAAATGTACCATGTCGTACTTGGCTTCGCGCTTCAAGCCTTGTTCGAGGCCTCGCAGCGTGCCCGGGCGCATGACATGAACCACGAGACGGTCCCCCAGGCCATGGCGGCGGAGATATCTCACCAGGGAATACAGCGTGTCCTGCACAACGCTCTGGACGTCTCCAAACTCGCCGCTGTCAGACCGCCGAAGGCTCCTCGCCACCACCAGCAGGAGGCGGAGAGGGTCCCGCCGGCACCGCAAGCCTGCAGGCAGCTGATCAGCGCCCTGGATGCCGGTGATGCAACGCTTCACCTGGACTTGGGCATGGCGGCTCGTCTGCGCAATGGGCTCGGCCGCGTCGTGCTCCAGGACTTCCCACAGCAGGCTGTGGATGCTGCAATAGTTCTCGTCCACTTGAGGTTCCACATGCTCGCCGACGGATATCCTGACGGTGCACTTGTCGTGTGTCACCGCGTCCAGCCGCAGGTTCTTGCGAAGAGTTTGACGATACTGATCAATCATGAGGCTAGTCACTGGCGCCGACGTAACATCTGGTTTGCCGAAATGAGCAGTTCCAGTGCCACGAACCTGCTTCTCATAGTTTTCGTACGTTTCCACCGTGAACGGGTCCGTCAGCACCGTTTTCCATGTGGAACGCGGCTCGGGTTCGTCGGAATTCCGTTGTACAATGTCCACGGCCCATCTGCGTCGTCGGTCCTCATCAAGAGCTAGGCTGTGGCGGGCAACGATGCTGATCTCAACAACCACCATTTTCTTGGTTTCAAGATTCTTTGGCCTTGTCGGACTGGCGCGGTGGGGGTGGCATGCATCGTCACCGATAAATGCACTGCTTGAGAGGAATCGTCCATTGCCGTGGGCGGGCTTGGTTGCTCGGGACACAGGCTCGATTCACTCACTGCAAACGGGGCCTGGTCCCGGTCTTGATGATACAGGCGCAGGCTTCAAAGTCGCCCTGCGCGGAAGCAAGCAAACAAGTCAAACGAGGCAAACAAGCCGCCTCCTTGCCTGTCGATGCTCATCGCCGGCCCTCTGCCACCAGCGCCGATTCCTCATATTTAGCTGACTTGGGCCGACAACGCTGGTGTTCTGCACATTTCACCTCACACACGCTTAACCTCCCGCGAATCCGCTCAAGAAACATGGTGTCTCGCCTGTCTCGACCCTTCTTCCTCCTCGACCAACCCGTGCCGGTCAGCAATGCACTATTCGATTCGCTGCTAGGGCGCGTCGTTCTCGACCCTTTCAACCCAACCCTTGCGTACACGCCGCGCTTCCCGATGAAGCCGCGAGACGCAATCGACCACCTCTACCCGTCCGAATACGCCGTCTGCACCGACTTTGCGGCGGTCGAGAAGACGACGGCCAGCTCCCACCTCAACACCAAGCTCAAGGGCCTGGTCGAGCTGTCACTCCACAGAGACGAGACGTGGAACCGAGAGCTGTCCGCGACAAGGTTCCGCCGCGTGGCCATGGACAACCCCGTGCAGGTCATCAGAGACTTGCTAAAGAAGCCCGGCCACGAGAGCGCCCAAGGTGCCCCGGCTCCACCGCAACCGCCCAGGCCTGCCGGCCCGACTTCGGATGCCGCGCCTCCGGCCGCGGGCCCCACCGAGGCGGCTCGCCGGGCGGAACAGCTAGCGGCGCGCGCTTCATACCGCAAGCAGGCGCTGGAGCTTCTGGACGTGCAGAAGGACGGCAAGCTTTACGTCATCACAGGCTTCATCGCCTGCGCTGGCTTGGCCGGAACCCAACGCCAGCTCCGGACGGAGTCGGCGGGCCTCTCGGCCGGAAGACGCGACGCGGGCCTTGGCTCGTACATCAACCTCGACATTGGTGGTGAGCACAGCGCCGCACACGACGTGCACAACAAAGGCGCCTACCAAGGCGAGCACGTCATCGCTTGCAGCTACCTGCCGCTGCACATGGTGCCGAACAAATCCGGGCACATGCTTGCACTTGGAGACTGGATCCGTGGGCGACGCAGCACGAGGACCGACGTCGAGCTGGTGGTCGGCGACCGGGAGCTGTGGCACCTGGGCGACGGGGGGGTCAAGAAGAACATGCTGGTGCCGCTCGCCGTGGACGGCGACAGCGGCCATGAGGAGATGTGCCGAGACAAGGACGAGGCGGACGCTTACGCATTCGTCCTGCTTGGTCGCGATCGCTATGAAGAGGATTGACTGAAATGCCGGCGGGAAAGGGGTACGAGATGCAGCTTTGCTCTGCGAGATTGTCAGAGGTACACCATCAGGCATAGGACATCATATTAGACTTGCAAGTGTGCTAATTTGAAGCTGTTGGCCAAGTGGTGAATAGATGCAGGTTAACCTCGAAGGAAATGTGCGTGCGGAAGAGGTTGTAATCAAGGAGCCTTTGGCCAATGTGGTGAATGAAGACGACCAAACTGTTAATGTCAATATTATCATCAGTAGTCAAACAGTTTGATCTGCTTAGCCCTCCCCAGCTAGTATGGCTCTCATGTACAACCCAGTGACATTAGCAATACACTTCTCCACTATGTGTAGTGCCTCTCTGGATTTCCTAAGCACTCTAAAAATGAGTCGGGGGCTTGCTTCACTTCACATTCCTATATCCGTATCTGTTTTGTCCTGATGATGCCTGAGACCCAACCACGCTGCTCCAACTTCGTACCAGTGGAACTGAAGAGGTAGGCAAAGGACATGAGCTTCCATCTACAGACGAGAAGCCGTTCCATTGCCCACTGCTGGAAGCTGACAAGAAAGAATCACGATTCTTGGTGTTTTGCAGGGATACTGGTACTGGGCTCTCTGGGGAGCTGCTCGGCGGTACGGCTGGCTGTAAAATCTTGTTTTTTTCGGAGAGCCTGGTGTCGACACAGCTTGGCCCTCCTATATCGGCGCCTCCAACGGCTTCTTCTTCTCCGCCTGTTTTTCTCTACGAGCAGGCTTCGAGAAGTAGTAGTCTTCCTTGCTGCTGCCACCAATAATGATGGCGCCATGCTCCTCAAGAGGCACAGGGCAATGTTTCTTCTTCAGCTCCGAGCCCTTCCCGATGCGTACCGAGAACTGCATTCATGGCCGCCTGCGGCTCGTCTCGGCACATGTCTTTGGCGTATGCAGTCCACCGTCTGAGTGACCATTTTAGGAAAGCCATCTTCGGGTCCATCCTCTTCACCCTCCCAATTACACCCATGTACTCCCATCTGCTAATGACTAGTTTCCACTCAAAGTTTACTCCCATTTCCGGCAGAGACGCAGACACTGTTGGTTGTAGAAAAGCATTGATAAGGGAACGAGAGACTCATGGCAACCTGCCAACCTCCTTGTCAAAATTAGTACAGGCAATTCGGCGAGTCACTAGTAGACGGTCATGCTCAGTGGAGCTGGTGAAACGCGGCGCGAATGCCGACTGGCGTCGGTGCCGAAGCGGTGCCCATACGGAACAGGCCAGAATACGTGCAAATCTCCCTTTTGCATTTTCTCACACCCTGCAAGCCAGAGATCCTGATGCATTACACCTTATTACCGGATCGGGCAGAGGCATGAATTCCCGTAGCAGCCTTGATCCGTTTTGAAGAACACGATGTTCAATCTTAGCCAACTACAACCCTGATCATTTGCGACGCGGTAAAAACTCCCCAAGTCTTTTTGTTAGGCTGGACAATTACTTTTGGTCTCAGCAAATCGAATGTTCGAGTATCCTATATTCAACGGCGATGGATCTTTATCCTGGAATCGGAAGTAGTGTTTATTGTAATTATTGACCGCTGATCCAACTAAAAGCCATCCAACACGTCTAATAAGCTTAATGGCGTGACTTCCATCTCGCAGGAGTATGTAGTAGTTGCCCCAGTTTTGCATTTGGCAATTAGAAACCCACAGGAGTCGGAACCGAGGATTTCTCCTGATTGGCCACGAATACGGTGCCCATGCCCACAACTTCGTATTGTCTGCGGGAAAAACGGCCATCTCAAAACTGTAACGGATAGTCAAAGAGCCTAGAAACTCCTGGACTACACGCTAAATATGATTGGGAGCGGTGAATTGACTTGGCTGCATGGCTCGGGATCTCGGATTCCATGCCACGAAGCTAAATCTCTTGTTCAGCTTGGACAACGGAAGCACTCCCGTGGCCCGTATCGCGGGAATATAATGCAAAAAGGCAAAACTTGAGTTGTTAAGCCTCCCAAATATCACAGAATTGGTTCCCGTTCCTTCCGTGACTGACCAGAAATGCAGTCGAGTGTGGCTGTTGTCCTATGCAAGCATTTTATAAATAAAGAGGCACACCCGGAGGCACATACTGAATTCCTCATCATACAACCTCAATCCAATTTACAACAAGACAGTTTCTGACTTATACTCAACCATGCTCCATCGTGCTGTCACCTTGTTTGGCTTCGCGGCCGGGCTTGCAAGCGCCGCGGCCGTTAAAACAAAGCCAAATATTATTCTCGTTCTGACAGACGATCAAGATATTCATATGCAGTCCATGGATTACATGCCACTCATACAAAAGTATATGAGGGATGAGGGGACGACATTTGAACAACATTATTGGTAAGCAGGTCTGCCATCATTCTCCATGCTCCAAGATATTGATGCGATCAACAGCACCACTGCTCTATGTTGTCCTGCTCGTGTCAGCATACTCACTGGGAAGCTGTCCCACAACACGAATGTCACAGATGTATTTGCACCCTATGGTAAGTTTCACAGGAACTCTCACTACAAATGTGCTCGTTTTCAGTCAAGAATACACTAACCCCAAAACAATACCTCCATGTGAATCCTAACCCGTCTCTAGGCGGGTATCCGAAATTTGTGACCGAGGGCCTGAACGAGAATTATTTGCCTGTTTGGCTGCAGGAAGCTGGTTATAATACGTACTATACGGGCAAGCTCTTCAATGCCCATACCGTAGTCAATTATAACCAGCCCCACGCCGCTGGTTGGACCTCGTCCGATTTCCTTCTCGATCCTTTTACTTACAGTTATTGGAACGCTACGTGGCAAAAGGATTCAGAGGCCCCAGTCAGCCACGAGGGAACATACAACACGGATGACCTTGCGGACAAGACGATCAACTACATCCGAGAGGCCCACAAGGCTGGCAAACCGTTCTTTCTCGGTGCATCTCCCATCGCACCGCACACGGGCGTGGAAATGGGCGAGGAGGGGTTTTCCGCTGATGGCTCACCTTTTCAAAGCGCCAACGCGGTTCGATTTCTGCCCCCTCAACCGGCCAAGCGACACGAAAACATGTTCGCCGATGTCAAGGTCCCTAGAACCTCAAACTTCAATCCCGACAAGGCCAGTTGATTCTTTCTTTCCCGTGTGCTTTGCTTACCTTCTACATTAGCCAAGTGGCGTTAGCTGGGTTTCGCGACTGCCCAAGTTAAACCAAACTGACCTTGACTACAATGATGATTTCTTCCGTTTACGGCTTCAGTCGCTGCAATCTGTTGATGAGATGGTCGAGAGAATCATCAAAGAGCTTGAGACTCTCGGCATTGATGACAACACCTATGTCATCTATACTACTGACAATGGCTTTCATATCGGCCAGCACCGAATGCAGCCAGGAAAGTCATGCGGCTTCGAAACAGATATCCATATCCCACTTTTGATCCGAGGACCCAACGTTCCCAAGGGCGCCGTCACCAGCCTCATGACTAGCCACACAGACCTGACACCTACCATCTTCCACATGGCTGGTATCCAACCGCGGTCTGACTTTGACGGCGTGGCTCTTCCGCTTACCGCAGCTGAAATCAAGGGAACTTCTGATCGCGCTGAACACTTGGGAATCGAATACTGGGGCGGCGCGGCCGACGAAGGCCCGAACCGTGAGTGGCACTGGACGAGTCCGTGAGACATGAACCTGGCTAACCTGGAGGAAATCTAGCCACGGCCAACTTTGAGAACACATACAAAGGCATTCGTATCCAAAGCGAGAACTATGGCCTCTATTACGCAGTCCATTGTACGAATGAGCATGAGTTGTACGACATGACGGTAAGTATTGGCGCGTCTCCAGGTAGCATTCGCTAACATGCATCAGACCGACCCGTCCCAAGTCAACAATCTGCTTCCTTCTGGTCCCAACCAAACCGGCAAGCCCATCGTTGACTATGCCAACTCGACGGCGACAATAATGGGAAGAAGGCTTGTTGATGTTGTCAGTCGCTTGGACGCGCTCATGATGGTCATGAAGAGCTGCAAGGCAGAGACTTGCGTGAACCCGTGGGGCGTGTTGCATCCCGAAGGAGGCGTGAAGACACTTGAAGATGCGCTGGGAGAGAAATACGATGCTTTCTATGCGAATTCTGCCAAGGAAAACCCCGTCAGCTTTGATTCTTGTGGGCTTGGGTATATTGTGGACATTGAGGGTCCGCAAGATCCTCTCGTCTACCAGGCTGCTCACTGGAGCGCACTTACTTAGGTCAATTTCTCGGGAGGTTCAAGGGACATGGCAACAGCCCACGACATGTAGTTTTATTCTACGAGATTGCTAGAGGCCCAATAGCGTTGTTGGGATATGAGACTGTGTTTCCAAATCTGTTACCTTGCAGCTGTTGGGTAAAGAATGAATACATACAGTTTCATTTTGCAGCAGACGTGCACATGGAAGAATCGGTAATCAAGCAACATTTTGCTAAAGTGATTGAGGAAGAAAACCAAGACGTTGATACCAATATGTGACGTTCCTGTTACTGCCTGCTACTATCAGTCTCTGTTTCTCTCTGCCATTCGACATTCCATAAATTCTAGCCTTGATGGCAACTCAACTCTGTGATTGTTCTGGATGACCTGTCCAGGGTAGTTTCTAGTGGAGCCAGCAAAATGTCTCGGCAAACCCGGCCCCGTTACAGGGGTCACGTCACGTCGCTATTGACTATTGACACGCTATTGACTTGTCGACAACCCATTATGGCATAGACTCCGTGCGCTTGGATGAGGATGCACGCTATTTTCCGTGTAGCTTAGGCCGTCTTACCCGTTGGGCTTTCAGGGTGGGGGTTCGGGATTGTGTCTAGTCCACGCCCCGGTGTCGTAATCTTGTGCAAAGGGCGATAGAGAGTAGGTGAGTTTATTTGTCCTTGCTGCATCATCAATTTCTTCAAAATGGGCCTTGCATCCTGCTGGTAAGTTGTTGCCTGCGTATCAATCTTCGAGCAACTTTGATGACGCTGAAGTGGACCTACAAGAAGGTACTCACACGTCAATCACAGCTAATGAAGCCACTGCAGCCACTCCAAGTTGGAATGGATGTCGTGGCTTTGATAGTACGCCGTGACGCGCGTCTCTCCTCCCAGTCAGCCACAAAGCACCATAATGAGAATTATGGCAAAGTTCTGGCTGTCCTGTCATATTGCGTTGGAGGGCAGGAAGGAAAAGGATGTGATTTCTTGCCATGGACATTTAGTTAAAGTCTGCCCACATCCGTGCGAGATTTGTCAAGCTTCCATCACAAATCCATCAATACACTTTCAGCTTCGAAACACGTCAACAGCAGACATGTCATTCTCCCCTCAGAAACACCTGGCAGTTGATGCCGTGGGGCTTTATGAGCATTCTTCGCCCGCCACAGTCGTTTTCAACGGGGTCATGTATGTCTTTTATGTGGGAAGCGGTAATGATGGCATCTTCTACACGACCCTTTCCGAAAACACTTGGTCTGGAATTTCCAACGTCAGGGACTATGTGCCCTACATGGGTGTCAGCGAAAACACATCACCAAGCGCCGTTGTCTTCAGGAATCAACTCTATCTCTTTTTCAACGGGGCTGGCAACGACGGGACTTATTACACCATCTTCAACGGCGCAACATGGTTGCCCATGCACTCGATGAATCAAAAGGTCGGGGGCATGGGGTTTCGTCCGGGAACATCGCCCAATGCCGTCGTCTACAATGATGCGCTCTTCTTGTTCTGGAGCGGCAAGGAAGGGGACGGCATTTTCTATGCCACCACTGAAGATGGAGAAAGCTGGGCGGGACAAAAGTGTGCCAATAATGACATCAGAGAGTCAACGAGCCCACTCGCCATTGCTTTCAGGCAACAGCTCTATCTCTTTTGGAATGGCACCGGAAGAGATGGAACTTGGTACAAAACTTACAAGGATGGCCATTGGTCGGCTCGAGTCTCTGTTAGAGAGCGTGTCGGCAGCGTAGGATTCCTCGAGGGCACCAGCCCAACTGCCTTGGTGCTGTCAAAGGACTGGCTGTTGAGGTTATTCTGGGTTGGCGATGGTGGTTCCAACCAGGGCCTGTGGTACGCTGACTTGAACGGCGAGGAGAATACGTGGTCCCCCATGGTGAACATGGGTCAAGAGATTAATGGCCAGGGCCTGAAGCACCAATCGAGCGCTTCTGCCACCGAGTACCGCGGTATTCTTTACGTCTTCTGGGCAGGAGAAGGCGGAGACGGTCTGTTCTTTTCCACTGCTCGAGCCATGAATCCGGCCGTAGACAATTTTCCAAAAGGGAACCTGTATCACCCTCAACGGTGGCAGCATACGCTCGATGACAACCGGTTGATAACTGACCTGAGCATCCCGGGGACGCACGACGCGGCGACAGGCCACGAAACGCTTCCTGTGGCATTCACGGCAAAAACACAAAACTGGAACATTGACCACCAATTGCGCAACGGCGTCCGGTATTTCGATTTGCGCGGGTTCCTTCACGTTGACGGGGCACACTACGATATTTTCCAAAGCCTCCACGATGGGCTCCGCCGACCGTCAACTGCTGGCTCGCAAAAGGAGTTTCTGCAAGCCTGCCATGGTGTGTGGCCCATTCAGCTCACCTTTGATGAAATCTTTCGCACCATGAACGAATTCCTTGCGCGCAACCCAACCGAGTTTCTCATGGTGCAGGTGGCGCGAGCCTCAGACATCCAAATCACGGGCATGTCTGGAGAAGAGGCTGAGGCAGACTTTGCCAGCCACTTCCACACCCACCTGCCCAACCGGGAGCGCTGGCGGCTTGAAAACACGATCCCGACAGTGGGCCAGCTGCGAGGCAAGATGCAGCTGTTTCGGCGTTTTGGCTGGAGCCACGCAACCTCTTTCGGCATCGACGTCACCGCATGGGACCACCGAGGATCGCCGCTGATGGTCCAGGACAAGTTTGACTTGCGAGAACTGGACCCCAGCGACATTGGGAACGCATTGAGGTGGAAGGAAAAGTGTTTCAGGGACCAGATGGAAAATGCTGCAAGATCCGAGCCGAGCAAAACATGCATCAACTTTTCTAGCGGAACATTTGGCCTGTCGGAGCCAGTGTACTTTGCAACGGGAGAGGGTGGCCTGCTAAAGTCGTATGACTTTTCCGTAGCTGATTATAACAAGATTAGATATGACGGGATGAACCACTTTGTTGCTGATTTGATTAGGGAGGAAAAGGCAAAAGGAAACCTGCCAATGAAGATGGGCATAACGCTCATGGACTATATTGATGCACGGTTGGTCAGGCTTATTGCGTCGACGAATCATCCTCTGTGCGATAACGTTCCTAGATAGAGGCCACCGGTTTGATAGCAGTCCCGTGTCGTGGAGATGTAGCTGAAATAGAAAATCTGTTCGAGATGACGTTTGTAAATCAGTGCTGTTTTATTGTTGCCATTGTGACAGAAAAGTCCCGAATAAGATCGCAGTGTGGTTTGCATGTCATCATTGCGGTCTGAGACAGGCTAAATTCTAGGCTGGTTGCCTAACGAGCACTGACCATCTAAATCACAGGCGGGAAAACAATGTTGTGGGATTTCGTCTGACCTGCAGGAGTCAAACTAATGGTCCGAGCCCTTTGCACCACCAAGCTTTTTTATCACGACAGGCGGACAAAAGTCTGCCATTACTCTTACCGGCACATTTACCTTCCATCGAACTATAATTGAGTGAATGAGAATATAACAAAGGGAATGTTTTTTTCATCTTGGTAACAAATTAGCATCCTTGTTTCGAGCAAACGTCATTACACGGTGTTGGCACTGTTGTCATCCGACTTTGGTTTATTTCTTCAATCTACCAACGTGATTTTTTGTTCAACTTCTTCTTAAGCCTCTTTCATGTTTCGGGCTTCATTATCAGGCCGCGTCGTTCTCGGAGCCTGCACAAGCGTTGCGATCATAGACTCAGCAGGTCTTTTCTTCGACTGCCTTACCGATAGTAAACACCACTCAAATTAGTTCCCTCTTTTTTTATGCCGAATCAAAAATAGAGGTTACATAGTCTACCAAAGCAATGCTAATACATTGCTTTTTTTTCTTTCCTTCTTTTTCTACTCTCAACCTCTCGTTTGCTCCCCAAAACAGAGGGTGCTGGATAAATCGTGCAGGCATTTGTGTCCGCGCGAGAAGGATAAAACAGCATTACTTTGGGATTCCTTGATTTGGTCCCAAATCTGACATGGCAAGCTGGTCTGTTTCCTCTGACTTTATCATCTTCTCATCGCTGTCGTGGGCATCTGGCCCGCCATGTGGTGTCCCAGAATTGAGATCCTCGAACAATGATGCATCAATCCACAATGACTCGTCCAAATTGCCACCCATGTGATCAAATTCTAAATTAAATTGGAAGTTGTCTGAGCCGGGCGGGTCAAACGAAGGCGGAGGCGGCATTGCCTTGGGAGTCTCTGTCGGTTGTTCCCGAAAGCGGCGGAAAGCAGCCTCCAGACTTGATTTAACAGCATCACGAACGGCATGCTGCATGTCCGGGCTCGACAACATGTCAGTGAGTTTTGCCGCAACCTCGTTTGGCACTGTTTCGATCGTGTACCGTTTCAGGCGGGTATTTTCCGTCTCGAGTTGCTGCTCATCTTGGTAATCTGGCAGTGGTCAGTCACTCACGTCCAATCAACAACGGCGATGGGCTTGCGCATGCTCACAGCAACTTGGTATCTGTGCATCGGGAAATAAAATGGCATACATTTCATCCCACCGGTCTTTCTCAGTTTGCTTTAGTCCTCGCTGTTTCCGTTTTCTCAGCTCCTTTTCTTGGCGCACATTCACGTCCTCATGCGCTGGTGGCTGATGCTCCATGCAACATGTTACGGGAATAAGGTGGACATTGAGGTCCGTTTCGCTTTCGAAGCGCTCGAAGCATCGATCGCACTGAGGACCCGGTTTTCTACCATGTCGGCGAAAGACATGTTCTCTACGTTTGCAACCATTGTCAATATCCTATCGTGCCCATGCGTGCGTGCATGTCCATGGCAAAGACAGCTCCCAGCTGGACTCACTTGACTCGGTGGGTCGTGGGCCACCCAGGACCAGCGCACACTCTTTGCACTCCATACTTTGCGGGGTCACGTTTGTAAAATGGACAGGCAAACATTGGACTTCCTTCAGTGGACCTCTTGACCCGTTTTAGCTCGTCGCGATTCCCGCGCCCATCGTCAAAGTCGTCCTCACCATCCTCGCCGTGGCTGGCGGTCAAGTGCAGCTGTCTCTTTGTGTTTGGTCTGGGCTCGGCGACTTCGGTGCCGTTGTGTCGCGCCGAGCCTTGCGGCGGCGGCGACTTCTCTCCCTGGCGTGTCGAGGTGCCATGCTCGGCCGTCCCCATCCACACCGTGGCAACGTCTTGGCCAAGTGTAAGCGACGGTAACACTGGTCGGCTGAAACGGCGGGGGATGGTTGTCGAGGCAAGACGAGAGGATCCAGAGGAAGCCAAATGATGCGGGCGGGCACGAGATTGCGGGCTTGGGGCAGGAGAAGAGCGACTTGTTCCCGGCGACAGAGCGTTGCTCATGGTTATGGGGTGTCTACAGAGGATGTGGTTTCTCGAAGCAATTCTAGTCTGTTCCCGGTCACGTCGTCTGGCAGCGCTCGGGCGAGTGGGTAGTTCCGTCTCGTGGCTCGACACCTCGGCGGGGTTGGTGCGCCGTGTCGTGGACCTACTTGCGGCACGTGTGGACAAAGCGTTTGACGCCTCCTCCCAGCATGCGCAAGCGCCTGCATTGGTTCTTTCCAGCGGAGCTTTTCCCGGCCCACTTGCTATCGGTATATCTCGTCTCGATCGCAGCCCATCCGATGCCAAGGGCCAAGGCTGGTGCGCCAAATGCACCGCTGTGGGCATCGCGGCTGAGGCGTCGCGTTTCGGCGCCTCGAGGCGGAAGCGGTGGGAGGGCTCAAAGGCGCAAGATACGGAGGGTGGCGCCGGTCGGGGGCGTGATGAATAGACGTTTCACTTGGAGGAGGTGCGAAGGGAGAGATGTCGGGATGGAGCGGCCATGTCTCTCGAGAGGCGGCAGGAGAGAGATATTGGTGGGTGACGATTAGTACGAGCTAATTGGTCAGCAAGTCGCCAAGCGGACAAGGCTGACCCCAGTCAAGACAAGGACGAGGCTGGCTTGGTGCGTCAGCGCAGATAAGTCGAAGAAATCCGATGGGAATTTTGGCACTGCTTCTCAATTGCAGATGACGCCCTTCTCAGCTTGGGGTGCGAGATGGATTGGTAAAATGGCATTTCATTGTCGGCTTGGTGTAGCGTCTTTTGTACAAGGGTGCTCCACATGTGGGTTGTCTTGTCATCCCTGATGTTACCTTGGTGGGAGTGACTGCACTGCACCTAAAGACCATCCAATGGCGCGGCAGAAGAGGATGCATTCGGCAAATATGGGGAAAGGAAATTCATTTGCTGGCCGGCTACATAATTATATAGAATAGGGGGAAGTTGGACGTGACAAACTGTTTCTCTTGTTACTTCCAAGTCTTTTCAATCAGTCGCAAAATCAGAGCATCGTCATCAACATCCAGTCCATGGTCGGATGGCTGTACGGGGGGCCAGTCAAGGGCATCAGTTGAGCCACTGGCGACTCCTTGGGCGTGTTCGTAATGGTTCTGTGCATTGATGCTGGGCGCGGCTGCGCGCAGGACGGGATCCGGCGGTTCTCCCGCATCGACAACAGCGGCCTCGGCCGAGACAGAGTCGGTGCCAACGGCGTCGTCGTTGAAAGTACCGGCGCTGGACACGGAATCCCGGGGGGAAACAGCAATGGTTTCATCGCTCTCGTGCCCGGAGAAAGCGTTGCCCTCGTCATGCAAGGCTACAGCTCTGGACGCTTCCTCGACAAAGATGCGGAACTGGGCGCAGAAGCTGGCGACGGAACCGGCTTCCCCGTTGGTCGACGCTTCGTCAAAGCACTGCTGGAGGCGGTTGGAGAAGGCCTGCGGCAGGCGATGGGAAAAGTCGACGAGCTGGCATGTCGTCGGGAGGAACAATGGCGGAAGGTCGGCCTTGTCGTCGACGAAGCGAGCCAGGGCAACCCACTGCTCGCCGGGGGAGCTGAAGGCGCGAACCGTCGTCTTCTCGATATCGGCGAGCTGGCTGGCCGTCAGATGAGCCGGGTTTCGGCAGCGGCCCTCCCCGCCGGGGCATTCGCACTTGTGCTTGTTCTTGACATGCTCCCTGCACAAGTGACGTTGTTGGTCAGGTCAGCGGCTCAGACGGCAGCGGCACATGGCCCGGTGATACCCACTTGAGTGCGCGCATGCTCCCCTTGGAAGTGAAGCAGCTCCTGGCGAAGTCTGGAGCTGCACCGCGCCTGACAGCCCTCACGAAGCAGCTGAAGTTGAAGCTGCTGTGGTTTCGGCGGGGGAGACGGCAGGGGCGGGGGAGACGGCAGGGGCGTGGGAGCTGCGACGCAGCCGCTATGGTTCTGATGCTCCGGCTCCTCGATCTGGACATCGGCTTCTTGATTGCCTTTTTTCGTACCTGAGTCGACATGGTTGTGGTTGTGGTTGTGGTCGTGGTGGTTGTGATGGTGCTGGTTCCTGGTCCGGCCATAGAGCTAGGATTAGACTGGAGAGACAGAGGGTGCTGGGCCATGCTTCCCCCGCGAGCATAGGCTCCAGACAGGGGTGCCTAACCGCTAAATCTTTAGCGCATCTTGCCCACTATCACTTGTCCATACCGCTGCTTGGTGTTTCCGATTCGACAGTCAAGAAAAAACCGTCATCGTTTATTTTTCTCGGCCAAGCCGCCGTTATTTTTGCCTCCAATTTTTCGCCGATTTTTTTTTCCATTTTTCCTCCATTTTTGCTCGACCGTCTCCTTCTCCTCTGACGATGCTCCCTCTCCGAGTACTGGGGCGTCGTCTCGCAACTGATTGGATCAAACGTCTCGCCATCCAGCGTCTTGACCCACACCGACTAAAGCCGAAGTATCGAGTTCGACAATGTCAAGTTGGAAATGTCGATATCGACAGATACGAATTCGACAGTTGGCCGCGCCACCCAATCATATTCCGCAATGGCCCGTCCCTCAGTTCCCGCTGCCCCCGCCGCACCTGCTTTCTCCGTCCTCTCTCGCCGCGCTATCCCATCATCCCGATCCCGAATCGACCCTCTTGGAGACACAGAGACTTGAGGCCGCGCAACCACTTGGCTCTTCACGTTAGTTTACATCGCTGAGCCTTACCTTGCCGTGTCCAGTCGACCGCTGCTTCTGGCATGTCGTGGCCTTCGCCTTGTCCCATTGCCATCTTGTTGCCGACTGTCACTAAACAGCCGCGACAGCAAATTTGAACTGTAAAAGGGAAACGAAGAAGAGGAAAAGGATCAAAATAGCAAGAAAATCCGAGACAAGAACAAGGCTTGTGTGTAGCAATTAGGCGGCACCAACCAACACTTCGAAGGATTCACTCAACCGCACAATGTGAGTTTGGATCAAATGTGCACAAAGCTTCGTCGTGCTGACAAAAGATGCCACCAGGACGACCGGAACACCTGAACAGAGGAACAAGGCGCAGGGCTCGAATCCAAAGTTATTGCATCGGTACCTCAGCGGCGAAGGCCAGTCGAGATTCCAGGATCGCTTGGCTCTTGGGCTGCCTGTGGAGCCCCTGCAAAATGAAGCTGGTATGATCCGGGCTGCCCAGGCCATCCGAGAGGTCGATGAAGCCATGGGGAAGACAGTCGGGCATGGCAGTTCAGATGCTCAGGAGCACAAAATATTCCGGGACCTCAACCTCATGACCGGCAAGGTCCAGCTTCCCACTTGAGAGCAACGGTGATCCTCCTTTCATCGAGAGTCAAGGGGCCGGAGAAAGAACAATATCGTCCATGATTTGAGGCAGCCCAGTGTGTCTTGTGCATGAGAGTGTCGCAAACTGTTCGGATCGGGGCAGAAGAGTCAGGTCAAGGTTGGTTGGAAGAGAAAAAGGGCGGTTCAGGAGACCATGTCGGCGTTTGGAGTGTGTCGACGGGAGAAGAAAGGAAAGGTTGTCGGTGATGCTCTCGCACCAAGGTGCTGTGACGGAAATTCCCACTGTCAATCAAGATTTCGAGTGCGAAGATTCCCAGCTCGTCTGCGACGATTCTCAGGCGTGGATGATGGAGATAGGTATATAGATTAAGATGAGAGGGCCAGAAACGCAACACAAATGTGTGGCAGCGCACAAGTGTGCCATTAAATTGCCTCGGCTGAGCATTTCCCACCCCATCTGGCATCGACCGGGTTGTATTTTGCCGCCTTGAAAGGAATTAATCTGGGCCCACCCACTCTTGTCGGCCGAGCCGTGCGAAACCATTGGCCAGGTGGCTTGTTCGTTTCCCTGCCGCGGCCAATGACCATGCAATGCGCCGTTGCGCGCGTCTGAGTGCGGACATCGGTGGAAACACGATCCAGAGCAGTCGAGGAAATGCGCAGATGCGCAGAGACGTCTTATTGGGCTGCGGAATCCGTTGTGAAACCTTGGGCGCTTTGTGCGAACCATGCCGCCAGAGCCTACAAATGGAGGCGGCGGCGATGGGAATGAACGACTCGCTGCATGCCCATGTAATCTACAGCAGACTTGCCATGCCAACTTCGACAGAAGTCGCCATCCTCCTTGGCAGATATGGCCGGGTGGACCTTGGTGACGTGAATAAAGAAGCAAACTCAAATTATCCCATCGCTGAGCCGAGCCGTCCGCTCCCTGAATCCCCAAGCAGCAGCAGCGTCCTTCGTCAGTGGGAGACGTGTTTGATGTTCCTTCACCATCTTTTGACCAGTGATTGATCCGGCGGTATGGCTCTGCGTTAGCTTTATGATGTGCTTGCCTCATCTGTATTAGCCCAGCCACTGTGCCCAGCCCCTGAGACATCGAACACGGACGACATCCTCCTGGATACCTCTCTTAGTTATTGCACCATGTCCGTGGTAATTCGTCGTTCCAGTCTCAAATCTGGTTTTGATTCCCCTGTTGTGTGAACCTTTTTCTTGGGCTGCGTGCAAACCTCGCGTGCTGTGTGCTTTGTCGTCGGAACAGTATGTAGACCAACTTTACCACAGCCTCCCTCTAGCCTTGGTAAAATGCCAAACTCCCATTGCGCCGTTTCAAAATAGTTGTGCATCAGTGGCCATCCTTGTGCAGTCGTTTTTGCGGCATATTGACAGCACAGCATCCGCACCCGTAGGGGGTAGCATCGTCGCTTCCACCATTCACAACCACTTTTGGCTTGCGTCACAACAACAGCCACCTCCCTTGGCCCCTATACCTGATGCAGTATTTTACAATACACGGTGGACTTGTTCAAGTACAGACCAGTGCCACGTATTTGTGGCCATCACTCAACGCGACGCCTTCCCCAGCATGAGCTAGTGAACCAACTGTTGAACCCGTGTGGGTCGCAATCTACAGTAGCAATCTACGCCTCCATTGCCACGTGGTACTGGGATCAGTTCCTCTATGCAGTGTTACATGGTTTCCGTGCTACAGAGCTGAGATTAGCCGTTTGTTGCTTCTACTAGAGCGAGCATGTCATAAGTGTTGCTAGCATCACAAGTGAAAATGAGGAATAGTGCTTAGTCCTCGCCAGGGATTATCCTGCGTGAGGAATATGCCTACTCTCGCAAATACTGCAGTTGGCATCAGCATGGCCAGGTGTTGACCTGGTTCGTCACTACATATTGAACACTTGTTGGATTATTGACCTGCGGGTTAGGTTCAGTCATTCTCTTCATTATTAATATCTCAAAATCTTGATTGCAATATTTAGAGCTCATCCTCCGTCTGCATGTCCAATGTGGGACAATTTTCCGAGTCCTTGGACGTGATCTTACTGTATGGAGATGGCAGCGTCCATATGAGGTCGAACCTATCGTCTGGGTACTCCTTGACGTGTTTGGTGCCCAAGTATTTAGCAATCTTTGCCATGTTCTCGTGTTGCCAGCTACACCTGGCTGTTAGTTGGTTCAAAATACGCCCCATCTCAGAGCACCTACGATATCAGGATATTTCCATGCCCAGAATGCTTCTTAATGATCTTGGCGACGCATTTGTGATTATCTCGATGACAAGAAGTGTCTATGCGGATACCGAGGTCTTTGGAGAGGGGCAAGACCGTGTCATATGCCCGCTTTCTCTTTCCATCTAGGGGGTCGGTTAGGGTCAATACAGGCTGTAGCAGGGAGATGGGCGCACGAGAAGAATAAGACGGCGATATTATATAGTCAATATTGTAGTCAGACTTGCGCCCGAATACTTCTCGCAGGCACTGGGCACGTTGCTTGCCCTCGGCGTTTAGCCCGTTGCCGACCTTGGGTTTTTCACCATGTCGGATTAAATAGACGGTCGGTTTTCTATGACAGGAAACACCAAGATAGAAGATAAAACACAGCAAGAGTATTTTCCGGGCAAAGGATATTAGAAACATGAGGAAGGACGGCTGCAGGATCAATTGTGGCTGGTGGTTGGTTAGTTGTTGATTGGTCTGTTGGAGCAGGCTAATTGCAAAACTGGGCCAAGGCCGTCCTGTCGTGGGGAATATTTTGGACGCAGGAAAAAGCGTGTATGAAACCGCTGGGTTAAAATAAATTTCTTGTCGCGTGCCAAACCCATGCCCGGTGCCACTTGAGGCAAATTTGGCATGGCCTCATTCAGCAGTCATGTGTCAAGCTAATTAAACATAAGTGGGCAATTCCAGCACAGACCAATGGGGGGAAACCGCTCTAATTAATCGTGCGTATGCTTTGAGATCTCCAAACCAAGTCAGCCTCACTGGCGAGAGGGACGTAGACATGGAAAGCATACATCTTGTACGAAAGAAAGATGGCACCTTGTACTGCTTGGATGTTGCTAAGTTGTCCTTGCTTGTCAGATGACTTCCTCAGTCACGCCAGTCGCTTGTCTCGGCCATCATGGTCCAATCGCTTGGTGTCTCAAAATGAACCAAGCGCCACACACGGCTTTGGTGCGAGTCTTTAGACCGCCACAGCGAGCACCCCTTCGTCAGACGAAGACAACAATCGCCTCTTGTGTTTGGGGGTCATGGGGTTTTTGCTGGAATGTTATTTTGACCCACTTGGACAATCCGGAATACCCCTGTTGTACGGCTTTGGATCCGAGGCCTTGAGCCATGTCTTTTACATGGCCCAAGATCTGGTCGCTATTTTCTGACCGAATTTGCCACAGGGGTCTCGACCGATTGGGCACCAGCAGTGTTTGATCGATTCATGCGCGCACGTCTCTGAAATGCCGTCATCGCTTGATAGTAGACTTCCTTGGCACACCCGCAGGCACACCCCGGCTCTCGCGGAACATTCTTTTTCATTGTCGATTTTGACTCTAATTGTTCAATATACTTTGCTAGGTGATTTGGCAGACGTTTATATTTCCCACGTGTATGGACTCTATAGTCTCGTTGGATGGTGGATGGCAATGAGTTTTCTACACATCGCACAGACGCTTTGATCTTCTGACTGGCGTCAGTCTCGGAAGACCCTCGGATGGTTGTATGAGTACACCTGTCTGTTGCCGTGTCCATCTTACATTGCACGCTCTCAAGTTGCTCTACCTGCCCAAGTGTTGGCCATGTTGTGCGATTGACATACCTAATGCCGCAAATGGCGCCATTCTTGCACCACCATTCGCAGCATCGATCGTGAATTTGGGCGCCGTCGATGATGCTGTCAGCAACATCATGGTTTCCCGACACTAAATTATGACAGCTCGATTAGTAAGTGTCATCGAGAAATTCTTTCAAACTTTACACAAGTGGTTTTCCGACTCAACTCGCTTTCAGCTTCAATCGTTATTCGTCATTTTTGTAGAATAAACGGTGGTCTGACTGCCAAGCTACATTAATTAATTCGTATGATGGCGTGGATATTGATGCTCTCGTTTGCCCTTCCTGTCTTAGTACAATCCTCATCCAGTGCATAGATAAACAGGAGGTATCTACTCTAAGAATCATCTATTTTTGATTGCAAAGCGTTCATCAGCTAGAGCAAGGGTACTTTGAACCATGCTAAAATCTGAATTCATGGAGCTTTCACGCTAGAAATACGTAATGGGGAACAAGTTGACCATTAAATGGTTGGCTCCCATCTTCTTTGCAACCACTCAGCTCCTTCGGCTTCTTGCCTCACTGCCCCTTGATATGCAACCTCACTTGTTGCATGTGACTGTTCCAACAACTAGACGTCTTTGGCATTACCGGTGCGCTTGGTATTCCGCTCCAGGGTTCCAACTAATACGACACGTAGAATAGAGCAGGGTGGATGTAAAGGTGGAAGGTTCTTTCAAGGCAGCGTAGCTCTTCAAAACCCCCAGGAACTCACTTGACAATGCATGTGGATGATGCAGATAGTTTTATTCGTTTATAAACTCTGACTTATTTTCCGAGGATAGGGTCATGTCAGCTGAACGGGTGGGGCATATTCGGGGGAGGGAATCAAAAACTACAATTCCAACTATCGCTATACCTATCTAACAATAACGCTTCCCAGAATAAATACAATACACACGTCGGCCCATAATACGGGCCATTGGGTTAAAAACAAAACTCGGGGAACATTCTTAGGCGTTCCGTCATTATTCGTCGCCCTCTTGTCGGCTCGTTTTGGAGTTGTCACTCTGTTGACGCCTTTACTTTACTTTGGTATTCACCGTTCCCACCTTTTCATAACGCGTGAACCCTGACGTGTCGCCTCTGGGGTTTCCCCTCCACACCCACTCGCTGATCTGGGGCGTGCCGTTATTTTCACCATTCACCAGGCAGTACACCCTGCGGTCGTAGGTGGCAGTCATTCGAGCGCGAGAAGAGCAGCTCGCAAGATCTGTTACGTTTCCTCCGTCTGTCCACTTGTCGTCTTTGAAATACGTGAGGTACACTCCCTTGTCGCTAGAGTCGGGGTCGGTAGTCAAAACCTGCATGAGCAATGAATCCGCACTGTTACCGCTGGTCTCATTAAATCCGACCGCGAAAGCCGCTATCGAAGACCTGGCGCCTAAGCCTCGTGACAAGGCCGAGCTGGTGAATTTTAGTCCGCCGTGATACGTGATTTGCGTGAGGACTCCAGATTCCGACCGATAGAAGACGCTTAACCCTCTTGTCCCATTGACGGCTGCCACGCTTGCAACCGATATGGATGTGCCGTTGGAGGGAGTTGGCGCGTCTGAAAAGTCTCTGTGCTGCCAGTCTTTATCGCCCGAACCGACCAAATACTCGGCCTGAATGGTTTTGTTTTTGGATTGATAGAAGAAATAGCCAGAGTCAACACAGTCGTAGCATTGCCGCCCGTATGAGAAAAGTGATGTCCCATTCAGCGAATCGGTGAATAGATCGTAGTCAAATCGAGACTCCCAATCCTTCGGGGTGGATTTCGTATTTGTCGATATGCTGCTTCTGAAGAGGTTCTTGAGTCCATTACTCGGAGTTTGCCAATACAAGGTAGTATAGCGGTGCTACATGTGTGTGAGTTGGGTAGGACTCCTTCGCTAGCATAGTGGCCCTCACTGTTGTATTCTTGTAGTATATGTGCAGTCCCAAGGAAGTGTCTTCTCGGACCTGCTCTAGCTTAATACCATTCGTGCCATCCACCACGGGCGACACTATCCATTTGTCTTCTGAAGAGTTATAGACAGACATGTAAATGGCGCGGTTCTGAAGTTGATGCATTAGCACGACATTATCGTATCCATACTCGTCCGTGAAGTTTGCGGCGGCGAGCTTGGTGTCGCTGTAAAGGCGGAGGCTCGGGTTTTGGACTTCTGAGTTGAGACTGCCGTCGTCGTATTTGCCTTTGCCCCTGGTCAATCCAACGCCGAGGCCGAGTCCCAGTGCGATGATGGTGACGATGGCGACAAGAATGGAGGCAAAAAAGATTTTGCGGCTGATGCCGCACATGGCCGGGGGAGTCGCAGTCGTCTTTTCACCTCCAGTGCTCGACACTGGATGTTCGCTTTTCGTCACGTCATCCTTGTATATAGCCTCGGGCATGTCGAGATGAGCCGTTGCGCTGCGATCGACCTCTGGCGGAGGTTGAGCATGCGTTTCGAGGTAGGTATGGTCCACCTCGAGGGTGCTGTAAGCCTCTTGTCGATCTCTCGGCGCGACCATGATGCGTTCACGGTTTGGAAGAGTTGAGTCGCGACAGGAAAAGAAAGGGTAAACAATTCATCCAAAGTCATGAAAGTAATTAACCCTAACCTGCACGGCCTCATCCGCCTCGGCTGTCCCATGCAAGCTGGATGATTGACGCCTCGTACAGGCAACCAGTGCGACGTTCTGTACCAATACATTCATTACCACCTGAAACCACTGCGATCATAAGTACCATTACTTCTCCGTCTCATGGATTCCTCAGGTCGACCCTATGCAGGGTGAATACTGCGGTCGTACAATGCTCACTGTGCTTCTTTCATTGGTTTCGAGCAGGGAAATAGTGGGCAGCTCTTGTTTCAAGCGATGCGGCTGAGTCTTGGCTGTCAGCAAGGCCCACTGGCCAAAGCGGCGAAATCAGCGCCACTGGGCTTAGCACGGTTGATGAGGGATGGCAAAAATGCAACAGTTCCGTCAGGCTACTTTGATAGACTGGACGGTGATTCGTTTCCGACTATAGCTGGAGAAAGCCCTCCTAACCTGTTGAACCGGCTATAAGGGTGGCTAAGAACCCGACAAGAGATACATGTCGCATAATGCATTTTTGGTCTAGCAGGTTTAACAATAGTTACCCGACAAGCTTCCCTAGGTTTCTCGCAAGGAATCTAACTCATCCATTATTCCACCTCATAATCTGTTTATTTACGATAGTTCAAACAAAACAGAGCACACAGCGCTGGCTACACAAGACACAAAAGTCACTCGATGGTTATTTGGGTCATTTTACATTGTACTGATATAATGCTTGAATAAATGATTAAAGATCAAATTCCATAGTCGTATTTATCTTAACAAATTATCTATCCATGTCCGAGAGTCGAACAAAGCACTCTCTCTGGTCGCGATTCCTTACGGTAATGGCCACCCCTGTATGGATCTGCAGTCTTACTCATTAGTGGGACCTCTGTCATCCAGTGTTTGGCCTGTTTAATATTTCCCACATTGTCGATTGCGTCACTCCATCTCCCAAGTTGCAACGTTTTTTGTCAATTTTCACACTCGAGCGAAGCTGATTCGATATCTGCTCTTTCTCTCTCAGTCCATTTAGCTATCCCGCCCACGGCTCACTAGGCCATGTCCCACCCATCTGGGTCGGCTGTTCAGATGGAATCCGAGCCATCTGCGCCGGCCGCACGAAGCCCATCCTCAGACAGTCAGATGAGCTTGAATTTCCGTGCTAAAACAAACATAATTCGCCATGCAGCGCGGCTGGGATCCTGCATCAAGGACAAGGTCGGGTCGACGCTGAAGCCTTCCAGAACCGTCTGGCTCGACTCCACGCTGTCCCAGCGAAAGAACCAGAACAAAATCAAGGTCCATATCTGGACATCGGTGGAAAAATCATCCTCTCCCAAACCGCCCTCTCCTAAGGCCGCCGTCATCAATTTCCACGGAGGCGGTTGGATTCTTGGCAGAGCAACCGATGATGAGCCATGGGTGGATGCGCTAACGGAGCTGCTTGACGTCATCGTCTTCTCTGTGGATTACCATTTGGCGCCCAAACACCCCTTCCCATCACCAATCGAGGACTGCGTCGATGCCGTCTGCCAAATTGCCAGTCGAGCTGCCGAATTCGGCATTGATGCAGACAGAATAATCCTCTCGGGCTTTTCAGCTGGAGCGAGCAATTGCCTGGGCGCTTGGATCATTCTCCAGGATCCCCACCGATGGGGTTACACCCTCAGATTTGCTCCCCCACGCCTCATGGGCCTCGTCCTGTTCTATCCTCTTTTGGATTGGACCGTATCCCGCGCCGAAAAGCGACGCGCAAGCGTTCGGCCCCATATGACACTGTCTAAACGAATGACCAAACTGATTGACGCATCGTATGCCGACCCGTCGATGCCAGAAGAGGACAAGAGAGACCCAAGGCTGTCTCCTGGCCTCATGCCAGACGAGATGCTCAAGGAGCTGCCTCCAATCCATTTTTGTCTCTGTGAGAATGATATGCTGCTTTCTGAAGGACTGCAGCTCACAAGGAGGCTTCAGGCTCAGAACAAACAGTTTACTCTCAGGGTTGTCGAAGACGCAAAACATGGCTGGGACAAAGCTTTCATAGTCTCTTCTCCAGAGAGTGTGCGGGTGGAGTATCGAGAGGCCATAAGAGCGATAGAAGGATGGTTCAACCGAAGCAATGGTCCAGAAAAGTGTATCTGATGATTATGATGGCGTGGCCGTAAAAAAGGCGCTCGAACATTTGCTTATCTATAATTTGTATTGAAAAGTATTTGCGACTCAATCTGTTGTCTTGCGATCGGACAAAGGCTCACTCCATCGGATAGGCATGAGGAATTGGGCTGTGTAGGGTAGGTGGTCATGGGGAATATTTTCGGCCGCTATGTCCCTGCGCAACGGATGCAACCAAGACGATTGGTAATAGGATTTTTGTATTATGGGTTATTTAGTGCATAATAAGGAGTTTTCTCCGTGAATGGAGAAGGGAGGATGTGCAGTGATTTGGCTCCATGAACCAAAAACAATAATTTGACCAAACGGTGCTTCGAATTAAAGAGATGAGCAAGTAGTGATAAGCTTCCGAAAAGCCTTGACTAGGTAAATAAGAAACCATTACAGCGTAATTGAAAGAATATATTCACAAGAAGAGGATGGACAACCTATTTACGAAAATATTTTGACCAACTGTCGGTTTCCACTCGGAGGCCACAAAAACGTTCCAAGCCTGCTGAGCCAGATTTCATGTCCCTCCCCACCATATCATGGCCTTGGTCACTTTTCCCACCCATACCATCAGCATCCTAACAAGAAACGCGGTATTTACTCATAGACGTAGCAAAATGGTGCGTTGCCAAGTGTGTCAAGAGCATCCGAAATTGTGATGTCTGGACCGTTGACGCCCAGACTCAGTGCATCACTGACGAGAGCGTCGCGACTCGGGGGAGTGTTGAAAATAGTCAAGGTGCCAGCAATCTTGTTGGCCTCCTCAGGATGCAAAGCCTGCCATATCCAGTATACATAGTCCACCATGGCGTGATGCAGCCAGAAAACAGGCTCATTGGGCGACGAAAAGGCGTCCGAGGCGTCGCCGCCCAGCGCATAGTGACCGGAAGAATGCGTTCCGAGGAAGCTGTCGGCGAAGCGGCCCTGCAGTTCATCCTGAAAGCTTGATATTCCAGCAGAGGCCTGACCGATTGTCATGTTGTGGAGGTTGTCGCGCGTAAACCACTTGTCAATGGGCTCCTTGGCTAAATCCCGACGGACGCAGTGCGGGTTGTAATTCAGCGACCCGTTGCTTCGGACCATGCCGTCCATGGCGGGAGCAATGGGTCCGAGGTTGGCCACGGCTCTGTGTTGGTGTTAGCATGTTATGCTGAATGGCGCGCAAGTGCAGCTTACCCCTTGAACGGCCCATTCTTGATACAGCCGCCTCCCTTTCCGGATTGGAGAAAGATGGTAGTGTTGGCTGCGCGGATCAGAGTGCCATTGTGGGCAACAAACTCGCCATCACCGCTCATGCTCGTCTCGCTGCCGTCAAAAAGCGTCATATTGTCAAAGTGGGAACCATCGAACCAATCCCAATATGGCTGGTAGCCCTTGTAGCCGCACTCATCGCGGAGTGCGCTTTCGTAAGCCCACACAAAGTAGCGGTGCCACGTCAAAAAGTTTGCCTGTGAGGAAAAGTTGTCCCATTAGTAAGTATGCCAAGGATGAGTGCCGAATTGCTTACGGTGCCGTGTATAGTGCCGGTCTGGTTAATATGAACGGCAACAAAGTCGTCATATCGAGTCCGCGCACCAGGAGCAAATGAAGGATCACTCTTGGACGGGCTATCCCTCAAGCAGAGCACAGCATTGATGTAGTCTGTCCTCTCATTCGAGGTCAATCGTTTCCTGAAGTGGAGATTAATATCGATACTCAAACAGCGTTTGCGACTGGCAACCAATCCGGCTTACCAGTCCTTGCGCACATGAGCGTTTTGGAGTGTGCATGTGTTGCTCGTGTTTGATGCGGCCGAGCTATTGAGGGATTTGAATGCTTGGATGTTGAGAGATGCAAGGAGGTCGTTGGCCGTCTCTTGAGCTAGTACGACAGGCAAAGCCCCGAGTGCGGCGAGGGTACTGGCAAAGGAGATGAGCATGGCGACGTTGGCAGGCGACTTGGTGCAAAGCCAAGGATCATACTAGCGACGGTAGAATACGCTTTATATCATTATAGGCTCAATGTATTATCCGTAGATCATAATAAGCATACCCTTAGTGCGCAACCGAGTAGGAAATCCGTCGGCGAATTTTCCCACCAGATGCTGGCTTCGACAAGGATCAATACGAAGAATTGTTCGCGCAGATACTAAGCCCCTTCGTCTATCATAGTGTATCAAGTATACCATTTTGTCTATTAAGAATTTCCATTATGCTAATTGACTTAGCGCGGGCCTGGAACGTCCGCGGACCTTGACTCATGCTCCACCCTTGATTGTGAAACGACTCGTCTGGCTCGAATCCACGAGATATTCCACCACTCAAACACCCCACCGGACGAATCGGATGTCTGCATCACCTCGTCTCGGTGCGCAGATGGAACCCGGCAGTCGCTCGCAATAAGAAAAAACGCGCCCCTTTTCCGAAAATCTGCGCCCTACGACGGCCAACCCCGAGATCATCCACTGTGGGTATTATCCGCAAGAGCTTTGGCCAAAGCTTATGTGCGCTGACACACAAGAGAAGAAGACGTCTCGAAAATTCTTCCGTTGCCAATCATGGCTTTCTGTTGAAACAAATAGGCATGGGCAGAGCCATCGATAGTTGACCATTTTGTTGCATGATGCATCTGGGTCGTCGAGATGAGTTCAAGCCTTGCTTGGGTTCGTCTCGTCCATGGTCTGTGTTAGTGTTGCAAAAAGCTCGCCGAACTTGCCGATCCCTCCTTATTCATCCTGGCCAGGGTCTCCTAACTCTATTCCTTCTTCCATGTGCCTCGGTATGTTGACCGAACCCGAAACCCTAACGGTTCAACCTTGGCCCCGAGAACAAGGTATTCACCTGCCCCATAAAGTCGCTATCCTACGGAACATTTGAACTACCTTTCCTATCTTGGATCGCAAGGCCTGGCCCGAACAACGGTTTCATTTATAGATGGGGCTGTGCTTGTTCTGCGACGGAACAGGAACAGGGAGGGACTGCATCTCATCAAGCGATATTTTGCAACGCTGCAAAAGGAAGAAGAAGAAAGATTGAAGGGGTCAGTTTCAAGTCTGGAAATTTAAATGGGAGATTGTTGAGATGCAAGCCCTGCTACTGACCGCGTAGAGCAGGTCGCAGGCCTAGAGCCTAGCACCTCTTGGCTGCACCATAACGTTCGGGCACAGAACTTGGCAGCGCTCAAGTTTTATCGTTTCTGAGGAACTAATTTTCCTTATGTCAAGAAAAATGATTTGTCTCTCCGTTTTGAATCCTCACGCCGCACATAAACAAACATGGTCATATTTTCATGGTCCCCGCTCATGAGCCATGACATTGCTTACAGTCCGAACACAGTGAAAGTAACATATATTTGATGGATTGAGCAAATTGCATTTGACGCTTCTACATCGGCTCACCTAACTCTTATTTGACAATCACGTTGGCTGCGGATAGACTCTTTACACCGTTGTCAATTTCGAATTCATCATACAGTATTTGAATGAGGCTAGTGCTGAACAAGCCGTCCTTAAGTGCGAGAACTTGTCATCTGCATGCATGTGTTAGCCAAGTCATCATATTCGAGTCGGACAGCTGATTTGTATGCGGGGGCTATCCAACCCCTTGAGGGCGCAGGAGGCGTCCGTGCCAAGGACAAATTGTGAATAGATATTTTCTTGGTATTATCTAGCTATTAATTGCCAAAGACAACGCCCCGAGCGAGCACACATCATCGCCGTCTACCGATTGCACCAAGTGTATTGCACTCCCGTTCGGAAGTGATAGGTTGTCTGTAGTTTCACGAAGTTGCTTTGCAAGATACCTCGACTTGGAGTATGAACCAGAAAGCAAAACATTCTATCAAGGCTAGTCAGTTCAATCCGTATTTGTGCAGGACCTGAAAACTTACTGAGACTTCAAAGTCTTGTGCATGGAGCTTGACGATAGTTCCTGCTAGCATCTTCCTTGCCATGGCTACGCTAGATGCAAAGCACTGCAGGATCTCACCGTTTGTGAATTTGAGCTGTCCACGTTGAAATCCTGGGAGACCTCCAGGCAGTTGGAAATCGACAGTCCATTGCATTCCGTTGTTCTCAAATCCAGGGATAATGTACCGCTGGAACTGCTCGCAGCAGGATCTTATGATGCTGTCGACTATCGCGGTATCGACCCTGCGCCGTAGCTGTCGGAGGGTGAGCTCCAGCTGCTGATCAACGAGTTTTGCAAACTCAGCCTGGGCATGTTTGTGTCTGTAAACCATCATCAGCCAACAATTCGAGTTTTTATGAATGTCAGTATTGTCCTTCAGGGTACTATAGTCTTTTTTAAGATGCGAGCGAAGGAAATGGAAGATACGTACCCGGCCAATTCAGCCATATAGGAACAAGGAATGTCATGAGCCTCAACATAATCATGCGAGGTAAGCTGCAGGACATACGGTGAACAATCCATCAGGGTATCATCACAGTTGAGGACCACCACGACATGGGATGGACCATCCAGATTTGGCTGATCGAAAGCGAGGGCTCCAGAGTCGATGTAGTGCTGCACCACTGCGAGGGAATGGGGCACGACTTTTGCATGCTGCATGAGCGCACACTCGGCCAATACTGACATGTAATGGTCCCAGAATGCGCGGGCAAAGTAATCGGGCACTGTAAAGGCGAGTCCTTCGAGCCTCAAGGACGAAAACGTGTCAAGGGGCGACGACGGATGACCTTGCCGCAGCAGGGTCGCGATGGTATGCTCGATGTTCTGCGCTTCCGTCTCGAATTGAGAGCGCATACTCCTCTCGTCGCCAAATATCAAGTGATGCTCATGCTGCATCTCGGGGCCAAGCTCAACTATCCAATTGCGCGGCTGCGGCACGTCGACGGTAAATGACGACGTGTCGGTAAGTGGTGACTGTCTGCGCCCGAGTATTGGGTTCATCCTGCGAGCGAATTTCTTCATGCTCAGGGAAGAAGTCCGTGTAGGCAGCGCCGAGGATTGGCTCATCTAGTCATAGAAGTCAGCAGCCATAGTACATGCGCCCTGAGGGTCAGGGACGTGTGTTGGCAGATTAGCAAAAGATGGATTGGCACTTACTGGCATATTGCAAATCGTGACGGCTTGGTACCCGCTGTTCAGCGCAACAGACGTATTTGCTTCAAAACGGACTGAAACCCCGATAAAATGGGACTCTGGGTCTGGGTATTTCTTTAGAACCGGAAGGAATTGTGACGAAAAAGACCCGAGCGGCCTTGGACTTCCGACGTTGCCAATATCCTTCTGAACAGTCCATCTCTTTCTGGATCGGTCTAGACACGGCAAATCAAGAGCCGCATTGAGTCTTGTCGTCGGATGTAGATAACTGGCGAATGGGGAGTCGCCCATCGAAGGGCTCAAGGGCGAGTGTCCTACCCCGGCGTTGTGCACATGCACCACCTCGAGTGTCGAATAAACCTCATCCCCCGACTCCTTGCTTACATCTTCGATGAAGGGTCGCGGCGAGCCCGAACGTTCAACTTGAGGTATTAGATGATTTGGAGCCTCTGCAGGATGATTCCCTTGAGCTTTTTGAACCCTGTCAATGAGTCGCTGATGCGACACGGGCCGGCAGGGGACGCGCTCAGAAGTAGCCCTAGAGGGTGCTTCCGCACTAGCCGCTTGAGGCTCTTCCATTTGAGAGTAGCCCGCTGTATTGTTCGTATTCCAGCTATTGTACGTTATTTCTTGCCTCCTTGCCTCTCGCGTGGAGAGGTTTAGGCCTGGTTGGGAACGACTTCTTTGCAGCTGACTAGTTTCTCTCTCACCGAAAGTATGACCAGGGTGCAGGAGTTTGGGAGGCAGTGGCGGCCCGGTCCTTCCAGAGAGGTCAGCAGAGTGACTTGGTCCGTGTTTTCTTGGTGATATCGGTCGGCTTGGCATAGTAGGTGGCACAAGCATAAAAGCTGGACGTCGCGCGTCGGAGCTTTGTTCCCCGGTTGGCGATGTGTAACCATGACCGAACGCCTGGGCTGGTTGAAACTGAGGTGTGGGCACGTATATTCCATTCCGTGGGTTTGCTTGGACATGTTCGCTTTGCGGAATCTGAATATGCGGCGGCGTTGCAATTGTCATCTCGGGCAGTGGGACAGAGCCGATCTGCACAACGAATTCCTTGCCAGTGTCCGACTCAAAAATTGTAGTTCCTCGTTTCTCGTCCCTCTCAGCTCGCTTTAATCCATCAGACGAACTGTTGGGAACAAGATTCCTCCAGTTATCGGTTGATTCTCGTGTTGATGATATCTGCTCAGAGCATCTAGGCGATGGAGAGCTGGTTGGGGTCCGTGGCACGTCATCGAGATTCTGACCATGGTGATCTTTGTCGGAGAAGATTGATTTGATCAAAGTCTCGTGGTTTATCAGGTACAACGTAGGAGATTCAACATTTCCTGGAGTCGGAGCCCATCCTCGCGGTATAGAGTGGCGAACGGCTTCTGCTTCCAAGGCATTCCCCCTCTTCTCGCAAATGGCAGCAAAAACCCACAAACACTCATTGTAGTCGTGTGTTTGCTTGCCGATTATCTTCTTCTTCCCTTGAAGAACTGTCTTGCAGGTGTCGTAGGCCTCGCTCAAGCGGTCGCCCTCCAGATGAGCAAGAGCAATAGCTTGCAAGAGGTGGAATACGGGAAGGTTCGAGACCGACTTGGATTTAGGGAGGGCCGAAATGATTCCGGATGCATGATCCCATTTCCCCTGCAGGCAGCAGCATAGTGCCAGCTGCATCTTGAGCTGTTTAAAGCCAGCGCCACTCTCGCCAGTTGACCGCTCCACAGCCATACGTAGGAATTGTTCTGCCTTATTGTAATCCTTTGCCACGAAGCTGGAATATGCAAGCTCTTCGAAGTTCCGCAGGAAGTCGAGCGCAATATCATCCTCATCATCGTCATCGTCCTCTTGTTCTTCAGCCAACACTGCTTGAGTCGCATCTTTGTTTTCATCTCGAGGTACGTCATCGGTAACCGAACTCGCTAGAGTCGTCACGCTATCATCATGGCTTGAATCAAACGTGACCTCTGTCATGCTGTCTTCGGCCGACTCGTTTATTGTCGAGAGGTCATTCCATCGTTCGATTCGCTCCCTTAGGGCGTCTGTGATCCCCCCAGGCTCGCTGCCTCCCCAGCTGGGAGTCATTGACCTGCGATCCCCTTCTCCGCATTGCGTGCTGGCCGCTGAGCTCGCTTTGCTGTGAAAGGTCTGGGCGGCGTTGGCGAGGCTCACAAGGTTCTTGTTCAGCCGGGCAGAAAACGAATCCGGGTTGACCTCTTGGCGATGGGCAACTCTCAAGGATTCCTGGACGAGCCCCTTCAAGTGGTGTAATTCTTGAAAGAGGTTTTCCTGGGACACGTTTGTTCGGAAAGTCAAGGACCTAGGGCGCTCCTAATTAGCATTTGTCGAGTGGGCTGGTCGGAGAAAAATAAAGAACTGGTGCGTTTGCTTACACGCTGATGACAGCCAAAGATGTCTGTATGGCACAGTTGGACTTGTGTATCTTGCTTGTAAAGTCATCAATCTCTTCCTTGCGAAGTGAAATTTTGAAGTGCATGCTTGGCTTTCTCAACAACCTCGAGAAGTTCCCATTGCTTGATTCATTATCTCCACAAAGATCCCGGATAAGCGTACTTAGCCCATCAATATTGACCTCACAATCTGACAGAGCGGTCTTGATTTGTTTCCACATCTCGTCGTCCAAATGTGCAAGTGTTAAGGCTTGTAATTGACATTGCTGAACCATTTGCTCGACAGATTTGAGTTGATCAGTAAGCTGCCTAACCTCATTAGAGAGATCACATATTTTGGAATCGACATTTTTGACGTCGTTTCTGAGCTCGTACAGCCAGACTGATATCTAACAGGATTTAGATTAGCTATCTTTCTATCTGCTACATCAGACAAGCACGGAACTGCCATCAATTCCCGCGCCAGGATTCGGTCTTCCAGTACGGGAAGGAAAGCCATACCGAATGTGTTGTTTTAGCAAGTGCCACTGCAGATACGGTTATAGAAAGGGGATCCATCTTGAGGTTTAGCATCCAAATGGCGAGAAAGGCTAACGCAGTCCGCTTATAGTCATTAACCGTAAGAGAAATAAGCGATGGAAATGGCAGGACACGGTACTCGATAAAATGAGGTAGAATCCTTCGCCAACCTGGGGGGCAGTGTTCTGAATAAGAAGGTGAGGGGGTTCTCAGCCTGTTTCTCAAGTATGTGTGGCTTGCCAAACTAGTGGAAGCCGTTCGCAGAGACGGCCAATATGATTCGCCACAGCAGTGCAACATGCAGAGGCGGGCTGAGTAGTTCCACAAAGCTGAAAGCCACCCCTCGCACACCCATCCCATCCAGTGAAATGTTCAACAGATGGATGGGCGCGCAAAGAGATCAGAAAAGAGTGACATGGACGCCCATTTCTCCAACTACAGTGAATCGGTGAGGCAGAACCACTTTCTAAATGATTACTGTTCCGTGGTTACATTAACGAGCCATAGTTCTAGTGGCTGCCCCTTGACTGGCCCGGCTGAGACACTTAGAGATAAGCCTGACGCTTGGCGTTGTCCTCGTGAGCTAAGGTTTCCATGGCCAATGAAATGGAAATCCAGCATGGCTCGGGCAAACTTAAAAGTTGTGCAATTATTTATGTCGCGGCAACCCCCGCGTGTTCAGCTTTATGCAAAGATTTGTCCCCAAACTCACATTCCGTCTTGCTTGAGTTCTAATCGTAGCGGGCGCGGCATCACGAGATGTGGCTGATAATAGCCATGGCCTTTTCTACTGAACCCGCCTGATAAAATGATTCAAAAATGCAATGGGTCAAATGCAATTTTGAGGAGAGCTGATGGAGTGTAATTTCCACCAGTTCTAGACATCTGAAACTCAGATGAGGGGGGCTACGATGATGTCATTCGAAATATCTCGAGCAGGGGGCTTGCAATGACAACCTCTAAAAAACGCACACTGCGTTGCGCACGGTTGGGGTGAGAGCTGCCTTCACACCGCATCTCATTCTCGATCGTTGTGGAGTTGGTCGGTATGATTTGAACTCGAGCCTGTAGATAGGTCCCAACAGCGAGGCAATCCACTCTTTCTTCCATTGGACTCCCTCACTGAGACCAGGCCTCATGCACAACAAACCTGCCACAGACGGCGGCCGAGTAGATCAGCTATACTTCATACATAGATCTTTTCCCTAAATCTAGATAGGTCAATTGTGCTCATTTTATACCACAGGTCGGTTAACTCGCAGACATTTCATTGAGAGTGAAGGGCGGCTTTTTTTTCGAACACAATCAACTAACATGAGGTGTGTCTGGTTTCTACTCACCGTAGCGTACAGCGTCACTACCGCTGATCAAGTCCCAACGTGGCTGCTGCTCAGGATCATAAAGTCTTTTTGGTTAAAAGGAGCCTTTGAGCTGGAAATAGTACAAGCTCGGCAGCTTGGGTCATGGATTGCACATGTCCTTAAAGCCCACTTTCAGCCATTTAAACGCACACACCAAGCAGTGCTGAAGAGATTGGAAGCAGCCGGGCCTAATTGAATCTCCCGCAGACGCTGTAACGGTTCCAATATAGGCGCCGGACCATCGTTTTGAAGCTTGCTCGGTGGGTACCTGTTTGAAAGCAGACCCACAACATACCCAGCAGACAGATGCTCAACCACGTCAAATCTACAAATGCAGTTGCATCCAAGGGATCGAAACAGCTTGTGCCCATGTTTAACATGGTGTTTTCGCAGCACGCAGCCCAAAGAGCCAGGTTGGGCCAGCAGACCGCCATGGACAGAACCAATAGCGCTTTTCCTCCCGGTGGATACACGCCACAGGCTCGGCCACGGGCTGCTCGCCACGTAATTGCGCATCGAGATCTAACGGGTCCACGAAGGCAGTTGGGTACCAAACCGGCTTCCCAGTTTCCACGACATTCTGCCTCTTTACCGTATCGTCTTCGCTGTACAGTCCCACTTCAAGGGATGCCCTGCTCAACTCAGCTCCAGCCACGCGCCAACCGTTCGTGGCCGGGGAGTTATATACTATTCAACCCCGATCCCGACAAAAAGTTATGTCTGCGCTCGATGACTTCGCGGATAACACCACTTTTATGAATCCCGTGCTGTTCCCAGACCAAGTAAGCGTTGTGCTTTGAATATCTACGGAGCACTGAAAATGAGCTTCTACTATCCCTGTTACTGCGCGCACGCGTGCACCTACACGCCGCCAACGTCGCCAACGCCGCCATACCCATATCCACCACCATACGCATACTCTCCACCTCCCTACTGGGTACCAGCGACACCTCCACTACCCACTTACCAGCACGATTATTTCTTTGACTCGGTTTGTGGCTGGTCATGTCTATGCCTGTACATACTGCTTGTGCTAACTGCATCACAGCCTGCGCCTTTGAGATCCACAACAATACCCGACGAGGGATGGTGCTGGATGCTGTGTTTCAAGCGGAAATACTGGCGATACCTGGAACAGAGATTCGGCCCCAACACTCAGTACGAAATAAATACGCCCCGAGAAGTCTTGCTAGCCTATGCAAACTCTCACCCGCACATGGTATCCTCCCGATGCGACCTCGAGGAAGTGTGCACAGGGCCCAATCTGTCCCACATATCTCCGGGAGGTTGCTGGTCAGCCTGGGACATACTCAGAAGCTAATGGTGAAGATTAAAAAGGAAGACGTGCCCTGGCGATGAAGGGCATGGGACATAAAACATAATTCAGAAGGCAGATTCCGCTGTCTTGGTTGGTGGGGCTATCATTTTTGGGGCGGAGTTCAGGCATGGGGGCGACTAAAAAGTGCATGTTCAGCATAATAGTATTATTTCACCTCAAAGGTGGGCCAGCTACTACAGCAATTTAACATTTCCCTTTGTTTTTACACCGACGAGTCCATTTGATTGCACGTCCGCTCCGTTGGGATTACACTAATACTGCCATACACCAAAATGCACCAGTTGGCTTTCCTCGTTAACTCGTCGGACATCCAGCCGGCGCTTCAGCAGCCTCGCATTCTCTAGACATCCGGCCACCCAGTACTCTGATGAATGGCTCCCAATGAGATCCTCTAGTTCCCCATGGCGATATGGGCCTGGAACCGACCCCCGGGCTACCGCCAGCATGATGTGTAAAAAGAGGCCCCCGAAAGGGTGAAAATCATAGCATTCCCCGTACAGCAGGATTGCCTCGTCGAAAAGCTCATGAGACTCTTGAACAAGCTCAGATCCCTCGTCGAATGTCCTGCAAAGGCGATTCAGAATCATGAGCATGATTAAAAGCTGCCCATGCCGTATCCGGTACGAGATGGAAAGCCGTTGCAGAGCTAGCGGGGCATCCAGTGCTGCAGCCGCTTCTACCACTCTGTCTACATTTTGGCGAAGAAGAGGCCTCTCCGTTCGTAGAAAATCATAAATGGAATCAATTCTCTGCATGTTTTTTTCTGGCTCGCTGAGGAATAAAAACACCTCTGGCCAAACCTGCAGGTCCGGCTCGCCTCGCTGGTATTTATGTGGTCGTGGGCCGCTGAGCATGTCGATGACGCGCCACATCCAGAGATCGAGCGTGATTTTGGGATTAAGCAGTGCAGCCCATATCTATCTTGGATGTTAGATGGTTGGGCCACATTCATGGGCATTATTTCCTTACAATGAATTGACAGAGCCCGTACATGTGTCCAGGCGGAATATCTGACAATTTCCCCTCATAAAAGGCGTCTCTGAGCAAACACGCCATGACATCGCGGTGCTTTGCTGCGAGACCTTGCTTGGGACTGATCCATTGCTATTCGCCAGTCTCTAGTCAGCGAGGGCGGATTTTCTCTTGGGAGGCCATGTGCTCACCTCGCAAATGTAGACATTATAAACGGTCTGTAGTCTGACGGCGACTGGCTCGTCGGGGTTTTGAAGAGAAACTCGAAGTGCACTTAATGCATCGACATATCTAGCAAAAGCCTTTATTCGAGGCTGGTGGTACTGTATCGCATTGTAGGCGGTCATGAGAGCCGATGCAGAGACATCAAAGGCTGATCTGGGCACCGGGGCGCGAGCATGATTGACAGAGCCAATGCTACCAAGCGGGCGCACATCGTGCCTAGTATCTCCAATGCCTAGAATATAGACCCAAGCAGAGGGGATTCGCAAGTGGTTTGTTGGATTCTTCATCGGCATGGCTGGTGGAGCCAGCGCTTTAGAGGTTCCCGACTTGAAGGTCCACCGCTTGGTGCCATTGCCGACGCACGGAATGCCAAGCCGCTTACACCGCCCGCAGACAGGCTTTACTTTATCGCACTGGTGGTGATAAGCTTCTATTTCAATGGCCCGTGTCAAGATGACATACCCCTTTCTTTTGCCTGCGACAGGCTTCGCAGCCTCTACTGGAAGGAACTCCCGTCATGACGGATGGATTGAGTGAAATTGACAGATTGCCAGGAAGCGATTTACGGAGGCTAACGGGGTCCGTGTTGTATTTATGGGTATCTATGAGATTGCACAGCACGCCAATTGATTAATCCCGATTGGAAGACTGGGGCATAGCCGACACAACCCCTGGCCTCTAGTGCTGATGCCGTGGTGGCTGCCGGTTGGGGTCCAACGAGTCAGCCCTGTCGATTCAAGTAAATCTGGTGTCAAGGCATACACGTCGTCGCAAAATCAAGTGTCCCGTAGTGAAAACCGCAATACGCTCCGCTGCGTGGCCCGATGGCTATATCAGCTTATTGTTATTATGCTTACAGCCAGTGACATGTGGCTGAGTGATGGATAAGCTGAACGGCGACAAGTTGCCTCGGTTTTAACGTGTTAGCATAGATGTAGACTATACTGGGTCGATTCGGGCCGAGAATTACACATTTTTATTGACATCTGTTCTTGTCAAGCTCTATGCCCATAATCATTCTCAAATCGCCGTACATCCGGTTTGACACTGGGAAGGGGTTGCAACGCTGTGGGCATATTCTACCGTAAATCAAAACATCTCCTTTGGCTGGTTTGATGCTATATTGCCTCAATCCAAGATAGATATCCCTGCCCTCTGTTCTCGGCGATTTCTTCAATCGCGTGTCCAGGGCCAGGATCAATGGCCAAGAGCCCCATCGGTGTCCACTTCGGCCCCCACATTGAGGCTCATATATTCGATCTCGATTTTTCGTGTTCTCACCTCAAAGTGATCAAAAGGTTCGATTCATTACTTCTTATAACAGCTCTCAATCCAGGACGCGGGTTCTCCAATGTTCAGACTATCGTGTTGGACAACACCAAAAAAGAAAATATCATGGCACTTGCAAAGGCATCTTCGATGAAGATTAAATATTACTTTAGAGATGGAATACCATCAGAAATCTCCGATTCCCGCACTACTCAGTATGGTTTGCCTTGTTACTCGCGCAATATCTGAAATTGGACTGATAGCAAGGGAGGAAAGTGGTGTGGTATGTGTCCCAGTACCGGGAGCACGGGACAAGTTGATTATCAGCGGGGTAATTCGTCCCCCTTGGTTGACATTCCCAAAATGCCTAGCGGCTCATTTCTCCTAATGGAGCAATGCAACTCTACTGGACCCACTCACATCTACCGAAATGACTGAAGCCGAGGTGGTTGAATGTGACAGCAGAAACTATGTACAAGGACAATTGCTCAGCTAATCGTCGAAATGGTGGTGTTGAAAGAACTGTTTAGGGTAGGTATATTGTGATTGGGTGAAGGCCCACCCCACATTCATGGGCGAGGTTGAGAAGCAAGACATTTAACCCTCGCTTAAACATCTCCTTGGTGTTTTGGTCTTGTTGAAGCAGGACATGTTGAAATAGGTTCTATTTATTCAAATTCTGCCCAGCTATGATCGCAAGTTCAGATGGATTTAGACCAGGTCATGACAATTGGGTCTTGCCCCAAGCTCCACACGGCTCCGTCAAGATCTCCACTGGGCCAATGCAACATTTTTACATTCTCCATCCCAGCGGCTTACCAGCATTAGCCCATTGGTTTCATGGTCTAACGGTTATGACTGCGGATTCTGATTCCGCCAGCGAGGGTTCGACTCCCTCTGAGACCTTTCTTTTTAGCCCAGGGGTCGCTTATGTAGCGATGCAGAGAATGCATACATCTCAATTTTTGGCGAGTTTGGCACGTGCCCTGCCAGGGAAAGAACTTGATGCGGCGCGGGATTCATAACCCCCGCTGACTTTGCCCATTTTATCTCAACTTTACAGAGATGTGTTGCCATGAGTGCACTACTGAAGTCGGATACTCGCAAATCGTTGCTACTGTAATTGAAGGTGGTAGATGTGTTTCATCTCGCAATCTTTTAGCCATCTAGGAGAAGTTAGCAAAATTCATGTTGAAGCTGCAGACCCATTTTCATCCTTTATCATTATGAGATGGTTGGGTGGGAAAACCCCTGGTACCCGTGGGCAAAAATAGATTGTGGGGTCACAGTCGCGATGCACACCCCTCACATCTACTTGGCAAATATGGATGGGGTTTCTGTGCAATTTCTTTTTGGAAGCAGTTAGTATGAATCAATCATTGAATGTGTTGCATCGACCCTTGATACAGTGGAGGATAAGCTGACGGCCAGGTTTGGATTTAAAGTGGATTCGACATCATCAGACACAGCGAAATAGGCGATGGAAAGTTTGATTCGTGACTTTACAAACGCCTAATATAAGAGCATCATCATATGAACATTGATCAAGTGCATACTGCCATCTCAAAGTACATCTCTTCCACATATCGCGCTCATCGTCTGGCTCAACTTTCCAATGTAATACCTGAACAGGACCCGAGACCACAAAATATCTGTAATAGATGGCTGATGCCGGTTCTGTGCCATTCAACAGCCGAAAAAGAAAGTCTTTGGCAGAAATGGGTGATCTAAATCTTGCCATCTTCCTGCCTATCAGTAGTCGAGCTCGATGGTGAGCCGTTGAAGGATGCGGCGAATTTCTCAATGACCTCGGAGGCTCTCTGTTTATGAGACAGCTGAGAACCCTCCTGAAAGCTGGGTAAACCGAGCATCGGAAGGCTATCATGGGATGCTGGCTGGTTCAGGTAGCGTTGGAGTGGCAGCGAAATGGTCCCCAAAGCGGAGATGCCGGATGGAGAGTGTTTCTGCTGTCGTGACGAAATGGGGGAAGCCGGAGGCTTTTTTCAGCGTAAGTCATTGTCCCGAGCTTTGTGCATAGTTCATGTATGTAGGAGTCAAGGGGCCACACATTTTAAAATATCGACGCGTGTAGAGAGGGTGGATATGGAATGGACTAGCTGCTACTCAGCAACTGGCAAGCGTTCGTCTTGGCAAGTTCAATGCTGTATATATCTTGCACTGCAGTTTGAGAGAGTAGCGATTTACCTGCCAGCCCCCGGGGGCCGATGCGGTGTCTTTATAGACAATTTTCTTTTGCCATTTAAGCCGATTTTTTTCAATTTTGTGGCAGCTGGTCACAAAGTTGCCTCGCGACACTCTCAAGACAGTAAACAGCAGCAGTGGCCCTCCTACCCAAGACCATCGAGGGATCCACTTGATCTTTCCAAATCACGTTTGGTTGGTTCCATTGGATCCCCGAGCGGTTGGTCGGCTTAGCATCGAAGCGTAGATTGGTGAATTCGGCATGTGGCGTTAAAAATCGCGTCGCAAAGAATATGGTCCCGCGCAAGGGTCCGCAATGGTCGCATCTCCGACATCATACCTGATCGAGCTGGTCGCATCTCCGACACCATACCTGATCGAGCTGGTCGGTTGACAACCTTCCCCCCGGTCCGCAGGCTTAGCTGCCGCCCTCCATCGTTGATGGCACAGGGCCATCTTCTTGGGGCTAGCGGTGTACTCAATCTTGAATCTTGAATATTCGACGAGAACAGGACAAGTTTGGATCCGATTTGCATCCCGCAGCCTCTTGATTTCATCAATGGAGAGCTCAATTGAAAGAGATACATGTTGCACACTTGGCCTCCTCACTCTACGAAACACGTCGCGAGCATCCGAGGAGGTCCCGTATCTTGCGATAGACAGGCGTTTTCCTTACCCGCAGAGAAGCAAGTCGAGCTGCTATTCGCCTCCTGGGTCCCCGTGGGACGAACATCCATCCGCTCAGCGCAGGACATGGGCCTCGATTAGCGTGCGACGGCTTCAAAAGACTGTCTCCACAACATACGCATCTCTCCAATGGGACATGGATGCACGGTTATTTCAGAGCTCCGCGAGCGAGTGACATGAGTGCCGACGTACTGACGTGCTGTCGGATGGGGCAAATACGGTAGGCGCATGTACAGGCGGAGCTACATAGCGCTCTGCAGGCTGGATCCGGGCGACGTGCACGGGTGCAATGCGGATTGGTCCATCCCAGTCCGCGCATTTGAAGCAAGCACGAAGCAGATGCAGGCTTATCCTCTGTCCCGCGCCGCTGAGCTACGAGATTGCGAACCAAGTATGGATCGCCTCGTGGTGGCAGCAATCCTTTTTCTTTTTTGTTCTTCTTTGGTTCCAGGGCACAAGGCAACCTATTTCAAGGCGATTCCACTCACGTTTGTATGTAGACCAATTTGGTGGGAAACGATTCCCACACAACTACTTTGGTTTGCGCCTAAGAAGCTTGCATCTACAACGCTGATGGTGATGGACATGTGGAATTTGAGATGCACCAGCGACTCGCGCGGTTGCTTTGGATAGGCGTTGCAAATGGCACTTGTTTACTCTATTTGCGATTTGAGGCCGGGCGCGTTGTCACCAAATCAGGTTTGATCCCCAACATTTGGACAGCTCCATCTCGTTGCAGAGACTGGCCTGAATCATGGGCTTGCATGAATGATTGCCTCAGGCAAGACTCCAATTCATGAACGGGCTTTTTTTTATGATCCCAGCAGCCCAATCAAAGCGACACAAATATGAGAATCGACCCCATCAGCTTTGCATTACGGCGATTCTAATTTCTTCACGGGCCTTCGCCTGTGTTGATGCTGGTCCTTTGCGTGTAACATTGCACCTATTTTCACGACTACAACGCCCCAAAACAACAGCAAATGGAACCTCCTTTGGGTTTTGTACACCTGATCTCACCATCGTGTTTGGTGCCACCAAATATCACTTTGAATGCCCCCCACCTTCCCCTGGTCCACAGTGGTAAATGTGAGTACGACTAAACGTAATGCTATAAGCGTACCCAAGTCATACTGCTGTATATGGGAACCATAAATATACAAATATTTGCCCAATGAGAATTTTCACCTTATAGGGCTATAGAAATGGATTGCTAGATTGATAGAACCTGTAGAGGTCTAACTCTTACGACTTCCCTAAAGGTCTGAAGACACGCGTCAACCTATTAAACCCACGACTATTTGTAGCCTTGACCTTAGACTCAACCAGCCAAGAGCCTGACGCAGGAGCCTCTTCGCATATCACCCATTGACCGGAAAACCCTGTCTCTGCAAGCACGGTGCGGCCAAAGATTTGCTTTCTCGCCGATGTCTCCTCTGGGGCCAGGCTTTGCATCCACGCCCACCAAAATGCATCTTCTATCTCTATAGTATCGAGTTTGATGGACGTTGGAGGTCCCAACGACTTGATGCTAGATTCTGCGTCTCTTGAATGACCAGCATCGGGAGCGGCGAGCCCCAAAAACCCAGCCTCCTCGAAGCGATTCCAGGCTCCCACCGAATCATGCCCCGGTTTCTGTTTATCGCCGATGGCTCCCAAGACCCGGTGGCATTCATCACTGAGCCCCCGGATTCCATACCGCGTCTCGGTAAGACCCCGAAGGCTTTGGAATAGGTCGTGGTTGAGGACATCTGGCATTGAAACGGCGCGCCGCAGTATATCAACCGGCGTTGATGCCGATACATGTACCGTGAGCAAAATTTTCAACGCCTTCGTCTGCATATGTGGCTCAGGATGAGGAGGGTATTCGTATGTGTTAAGAAGACGCTGCAAGGCCACTGGGGTCGTGTGAAGATGGCTGCTCAAGTGCGTGGGGTTCTGAGCCCGCAGATAGGCAAAGAATAAATGACTGGTTGCATTTGCAGCCCTGTGACGTTATTAGTACGCATGAAAGCACGGTTGATCAGAGGAGATGGTCCGCCACTCACGCTAGCCAAGATTTATAACCCTCATCGAAACTCTTGCTCCACGAGTCCAGGCCAAAAGCCCACCAGCCGGCCATTCGCGACAACTTCCACCCTGAAAGGCCATTGGTCTTTGAATGTGTAGCCGTGGCCGATAGAAGATCAAAAAAGTTCAAGATGATGCTCTGCCTCGCCAGGCTATCGACAGAGAGCGGAATCAAGGTTGGGAATGAATCCCTCGCCATGTTTGAGTCTGTGACGTATTAGCTTTACTGAGTTTCATACCAGCCCCGAGATCTGAGCTGCGTACCCCGTTCCCCAACTTTGAATCGCTCATAGGTATCCCAACCGACAACGCCACCAGGAATTCGTGCCCAGCACCATTTCAAAACTCCGGCTACGACCTATTACGCCGAGTTAGCCTCGCAGAATTCCCGTTGGCTTTCAAATATGTACTAGAGGGTCCACCATGCGCAATTCCTCAAGCACTGCATTGCCACGAGGAGAAGATTCGGAAAAGTAGAGACTGATCCATCGGCGCACCGACAAGGACGTCGAAAGCATTGGTCGGTACGGCAGGAGGAAGAATGCGTTGTTCAGTGCTTTAAAAGTATAGTTGGTCAGCTCATTGTGCCCTATTGCTCCTTGCTTGGCTGGAAATGCGTGGAGTCATGTGCATCGATTTCCATCCTACCTCGTTCTTTCAAATCAAGAGTACATTGTTGGATAAGTTCTGTCACCTCTTCAAGATGTATCTGGTCCAAGTCTTCTGTATGTTTTCGAACTACTTTCATAGTGTTAGATATTATGGTCGAGTTGTGTAGACGTTGTAATGCCGAGGGGGAAGCTCCGTCAAAGTTTGCCGTCTTATTTTTGGGCAAGGAATAGCTTCGAATGTGGGAAAGGCTCTGAAGTTTCCCTAGAGGGTGCTCGCTGCGCCAGAGTATGCTTTTGACTGCGGGTGGTACCGATTTGGATTCTTCACGCCGAGCAGGTGTTGCTGGTCTCCAGGGAGAGACATGGCCAGCCTGGACTGTCTTGGGACCCCCATTCTCCTGCAAAATTGTGGAAACTCGATCTTGTATACCCTGGGGAGTGGTTTTGTCAGTAGGAGGTAATGCAGACAAAACTTGAATTTGTGAATCATCTTGGCTTGGCGGCGGGGTTTCGTGAAATTCATCGACTTTAGGTGATTGATTTGGTTGGTTAGTACCAGAGGCTTTTATCTCATCCTTTTCGTGATCCGATTTTGGCGGTGATGCTTCAAGAGCCAATTTGGCATGCTCAAGTATTGGTGGAGTCGCTATATTTTCAGTCAACAAACTCTCGGTAGGTTGATTCGAACCATCGTTTGTTTCCAATTTTGCTGTCATGAAAGGAGTCATCTCTGGCTCCGTAGTGTGCACAGATATCGAACTGATGTCGGTCATTGTTGTTTGAGAGAATGACGAACTTTTGCTTGTCATAGACGCGTCTGTAGACGATAATGGCAGCTCTGAAGTGGCTGGCCTGGGAGGGACTTCTAACTGGTTCAATGTTGACCATTGTGCTGATGGAAGTGTTTCGCTATCGCCTATCTGCAAATCGCTCATCGAGGCGGATGGGGGCCGAACAGACGAGGCGTCCACAAACCTGCAATTTGCGGTTAGCAAAGCCCAAATTACAGGTACAAAAAAAGAGGACATGCATGTTGCTTTGATGTGAGCTGGCGCGTGACGAGGGCCGCGAAGCCTTTAACCATGGATGAGCTACGACCTCGGTCGCTCTCAACCGCTTTGATGGCGATGGGCCCATGACTCTTTCGATAAATTCATAGCATTCGCTGTGGACATCTAGCCCATCAAGAATATTCCGAGGAAATGGGGTTTCGTAAACAACATAACTAAAAAGATCACGAGGATCCGGAAATGTCGGCTGTTGTGTGAGCATACGGACTGCCATCTCGCCAAGGGCCCAAATATCAACACTGGCCGTGTATGAGAGCTGTCCGCGTTCACCATGGCGAGACTCTGAAATGGGAAATATGCCGATGACTTCGGGAGCTAGGTAGCCCTGTGTACCAACCAAGGTGCGGAGGGCCGATCCAACCTCTGCCCGTTTGCTGATGCCAAAGTCGCCAATTTTGACCCACCAGTCCGGCTGTTTGCGCACAACCAGGATGTTCTGAAATGCGCATATTAGATGACAGCATATCTGAGAAATTAACCGTCACTTACCGCAGGTTTCAGGTCACGGTGGGCGAAATCGTTATCGTGCATAAATAAAAGGCCCTCTGCGATCTGTGCCGTGATTTCTTTGGTAGTAGACTCGGAAAAGGGCATGACAAGATGCTTTTGAAGGTCGCCGTGTTCGAGATACTCCATGGCAATAAAAACGGTATGCGGGCTCTCGTACCAGCCAAACGACTGCACAAAACAGTGGACGTACTTTCCAGAGAGATGGTTAGACACTGATTCGGTACTACAAAGGCACATACACGCACTCTTTGGTGGGAAAACTTGGCCATGGCCTCTAGTTCGCGCCCATAGTCGATGGACGATGATTGCGACCGGTCTTTTGGTATCTCCTTGATGGCGCGGAGCTGGCCGCTCTTGAGACCGGCTTGACATGTCTCGAGCCACACACGCCCAAAGGTGCCGTTTCCCAGCTCGCGCCCCCGCTGCCAGGTCTCCTCGATGCGCGTCCGTCGACGACGTGAGTCGGGAGTCGAAACATAGTAGCTGTGGTGAGTAAGGCCGTCCGAGATGGTGGTGCGGAGCTGTGAGTCGCGGACCAGGTCCGACGCGCGGGCCGGCGGCGCCGACATCTCGTTCTATCTTCAGTGCCGGCCAGAGAGTTGGGAGCGATGAGGGCGCCTCGCGACCCCAACTTCCATCCGACAGGGCGCGATTTTGCGAAAGCGAAAGCCTCCATGGCACGTAGCCGTGTCTCGAAGGACAGGCTGTGCAGCTGCGGCTGAGATGGGACTTAACCGGTTTGGGTAGTCGGCGCTTAGTTGGTGATGGAGGCGATTTGCAGATCATCACGCAAAGATCACGGCAAAGCTTAGGGAAGTCGTCAAGTTTAAAGGGCTACATATTTATAAAGTTCGTTTCTTCAATATGCAGTACTTCAAAGAAACCGAGGGTATCCCTGCGGCCCAGAATGACCGGCAACCCACCACAATGAGGCCAATGTGGCGTTTGCATGACCTCACAAGCCTCACGGATTAAAGTGGGTCTACTGCTCATCCGTCCGAGTAGGTTCGAGAACTGCTGAGAGGCCTTCCTCACCGAACCCACAAGACATTGTGGTTGGGTAGCGGTTGAAACCTGATCAATGATCTAGGGAGATTAGGTAGATTTTAGCACTTAATCTTCATCAAAGTAACCCAAGAGAAAAATGCATGAGTTATGGGTGTCCAGCATGCTAGCTTCCAGCAAGGAGCCATTTTTGATGAGGCCCTCTCCTCAGCCCTGCATGCTTCAGGTTCAATTATTAGTGCTTTATTTGTTGAATTCAATAAGTGTCTTCTGTATTGAGTCAAACTTGTGTTATACATGTCCGTCGGCATGTGCACCCGGGCAAACCACGCTCCATACCAATGATGCTGGTGAACCCTTTGCTTGCACCTGACTGCTCACTAATTTTGGATTACTACTGTCTCTACGCACTTCAGCTCTCCAACGCCATGTCTCTTGTGTGCCAAGCTGTTGGTTTTCAGGCCAAGAGGTGCTGCGGATGCCAGGTCCCATTCCAGCCAATGGTCAGTCGTTGGACCAAACTCTGAAAAGCCAAGACTAAGACCAGAGCAGTCATTCAAATCACATTCCAGCATATTCCCCATTTTGACCAACAATGCCGATTATGTTTTTTCAATGACCTTTTTCAGAAACCACCCGTCTGCAATGATTGACCGTGAGGTGTAAATATGCTGCGAATTTATCTGCCTCGACCCCACATCCGCGCTAGATGGGACAAGAAGAACCGGCAAGCGTTGTGGTTGGGCACCGACATGTGATTGAACCTCCCGGCTGATCGTCCAATCTTTAACTTCGAGGCTATACAGAGGGTATCGATGAGATCCATACCTGAAGACCAAGATGTGGCAATGAAAACGCCACTAGCTCCAATGTTGAGTTTCCGACTGGCCCTTAAATCGCTACTGCGCCCACTTTACTTCGAGCCTGCATGCTGTCTCCTCATTAATTGTAATTTTCAATTCAGTGCGTCCTCTGTGACTTGTCAGCGAGGGCCATCCATGATAGTGATCCACCCCGACACTATGTCTCGAGCGTCATAGCTCCAGATACCAACATGGGCAGAGCACCCAAGCCGGCCGAGACTCTGGTACGAAGCGCGCCCGTGAGAGGAAGTAGGGATTCTCTAAGCTAATCTGGTAAAAAAAAAAAATGGCAGGCGGTGATATTTCTCCTGCTCGGAATCGCCACCGCGGCAATTGGTGCTCGACTCTATCTGCGCCTCGGCATCCAGAAACGAAGACTGTTGTCGGGAGATTTACTAATATGCGCAGCATGGGTCACCAGCTGCATCACCAGCCTGCTGAATATCCGTCTCTACCAAATAGGCGCACTTCACCCCAAGGTTTTGACAAACATGGTTCACTTTGGGGGGAATATTGCAATCATGTCAGAAACCCTAAAGGTAAAGACGCTCCTTGCTAGATTCTCCTTCACATGAGACCAAATCAACATAACACAACTGAGCGACAGATTGTCTGGCTGGGCCACATCCCATTCTTCACTACGACTCATTTGTGCAAGGCAGCACTTCTGTCGGCGTGCTCGCCAATGTTTACAGAATTCATGCCAAAAAGACGGATTGTATTGAAGATCACCGTCTCATTCGTCACGCTTGCCTACATAGCCATCATGTGCACACTTCTCTTCATCTGCGTACCTCTAGATTCTGTTTGGTAGGTTTGCATGTCTGGCCAGTCACCGACAGTTGCGGCAGCCGTGATACAACCCGTCGCTGAGACTTCATTAGGGACTTCAACGCCACTACGTGCAACGATGACACAATGAACAGGTTTTTTCAAATCACCTGGCTTCTCAACCTTGCGGGCGATATTTTTAGTAAGACGATCGAGCCTTGGTATCGCCAACCGATGCTGACATTTGCAGCCTTTCTGCTGCCATGGTTGATAGTGCCCGGGTTGGATCTGCGATTTACCCTCAGAGTGGGCATCTACTCTACCTTTTTCCTCGGGTTGGTCACAATAATATTCTCGATACTTCGCTATGTTTCAATCAAGCAGTCTGCAAGTGGAAAGCCTGGGGCGTCCATTGGCGTGATTGGTATGTACCAGATTTACTTGCTAGCTCGGTTTTGACAGCCAGTTAACGGATGCAGTACTTTGGACTATGATTGAGTGTAATATGGGTCTTCTCATAGCATGCATACCATCGCTCGGGCCGTATTTCAACCTCGGACAAACCGGGAGCAGCCGAACGCCAAAATGCGATTCCGAAAGCGCAATGAAGGACCGCGGGGGAACAGGGGCACGAACGGACGGCACGTGGACCGAAAATGTGCAAAGCCCACCCAGAATATCCTTAGTTTTCGAGGACAAGGCGTGGGGTAATTCGGTGTGTGATGGAAAGAGGAATAGCAGCGCCGTCTCCTTGACCACCAACGAGAAGAAGAGCAACCAAGCATCATTCGATACATAGGGCAGCCAAAATGAGAAAAGATATTCTCTAATTCATATTCAATACCATGCAGAAGTTGCATGATTTCCGGATTCAACTAAGTACATTTGTCGCCCTTCAGTCGTACATGCCTAAAATCTCCCCGACTACGCTTCTATAAATACCGTTTGGATCAAACTTCTCCCTTACGGTTTTAAAACGAGCCAGATTCTATTACTGTTAGTTCCCGAGACATCTCTAACAGTGCGTGTGCCACATACCTCTGGATCCAAATTCTTGACCGCTCTTTTGAAAACATCTCGAGTGTTCTTTGTCCAATGAGGCCGGCAGGGGAATTCGTCCACCAACGTATTTGCAAGGTTAATGTCTTTTTTTGCTTGTCAGTATTTCTCCGTGTAGTGCATCTTTCAACTTACAAAACTCTTCATTGTATCGCTTGTGGTCACCGACGGTTGGGCGATAGGAAGGAAAGTCAAACATGATGGCGCCCTTGCTCCAATCCTGGCCATCTGCTGTGCCGTATGTCGACTGCCCAAGGAAATCGTAGTGCGGCTTGCTGAATTTAATGTTGATGCCACTTCTGTATGTCGACGTCATAAATATCAACTTCTTTGCCTCAGCATCGAACAGCTCGCGAACCCTCTTGAGCATCTCATTTGCTCGTGTCACGGGAAACGCAAGTTCCAGCGTGTATCCACGGAGCTCATAATCCCATTCCGGTTTTTGATCGGGATATAATCCACCAATGAGAACATCGTAATTGTAGCCGTACACTGGCCACTCGGTGATTTCTTCATTCGTTGTCTTGTCGCGGAAATTAGGCTTCTCCCACAAGCCGAAGAAGATTTCCTCGGCCAGCCAGTTGGAGGACGGGAGATACTTGCCACTGTCGAGAAGAGTACGTGCTGCAATGCCCTCAACTTCAGACACGGAAAAGGTAGATTGGAAACCTTGTTGGTCATTCTCTTCTACCGGAACGGAATCATAGTAGCGCCAGTGAAACTTTCGCTTGTACGGCCACCACTTGGACTGCATCAGCACCGACTGTACGTGAGAGATAGCGGGGGGCATACCCAGAGATTGGCAGTAAGATAGGGTGAGATCATTCCGTATATGTCTCCATCAAGTACATCATCTTCATCCAGTCTGCCTTGGATTAGACGCATCACAGAGGGTGGAAAGATTGTGCCAACTTACGTTTTCTGCATGGCCCATACCTTTGTTTCCGGGAAAACCTGCATCTTGATTCTCGCGATGATTCCCAGAAGCCCAAGAGAGGTTGAGGCAGCCAGCCAATCATCATCCGATTCATCACGCTCAATGTGTCGAATTTCTCCCCCACCATCAATAATGTCCATGGCCAACACTCCCCCCACTACCACAGCGTCCTCTCTCAGAGAAGTTCGATGAGCTCCCATCGCAATGCTTCCTGCCAGACTGATATTCCAGTTGACGAGGCCAGTACCGATATTGGCGCCATTGTCGTGAAGATACTCGGCCAGTTGAAAAAATGTAACCCCAGCTTCTACCATGACGGTTCCTGCATCAAGATCCAAATCCCAAATATTGTTCACGTCCTCGGTGCGAATGATGACTGTCTCGTCATCAGAGCACTGGGTATCGTACCACATGTGTCCTTTCGCCGCGGCGCGGACCTGCAATCCTTTACTCGCCGCATCCTTCACCAGGTCAACAATGTCATCCACGCTTGTCGCATTATAGACATTTGTGACATTGTAGCAAGAAGGGTGTCCTTCACCATCGAAAGTGTTGTATTCAAAGCAAGAAGACAGTCCACAAAAGGCAGCAATGGCCAGAGAATGACATAGAAGATGCATGGTTCAAGATGAATATGGAACCTTACCCGCCGCCTTTTCTATCCCAGTTTGAACCAGTCCATTTATATTAAATCCCCTGGCTATCTTGAGCAAACAATGACCAGCGATCATCTGAGCATGGGTGCAATCAAGCCGAGGCTGCCATTCATTTTGCACCATTGCGCTCCTCTTAACGCCTGTTCATTAAGATGCATAGCATGTGATGAGCAGAGCTGATGCACGCGAACATCCTGGTCACTGTCCTGTAATGCGTGGGGAAATCAGTTGCGCGCTTCCTGTTAAGCCTGTGATTAAGTCTATTTATCCTAGCAAGTCCCGGACTTGACTGCCAGAATTTGATGCTATAGCCAAGCTTGGTATTAGGTTAATTGCGGGGATTACCAGGATCTTTTGGAGGCGATCACCGACTCGGCGATGCCATGCTAGCCGATGTACAAATATGGAATGAATGAGGGGAAACGTGCTGTTTCCAGTCACGGATACTGCGTGTCCGTTCCAAGCCGCGACACCGGACTAATCAGCGCTTTGAAAGCGGGTAGTTTGTTTTCAATCAACACTGTCATTTTCCGAATTGCAAACAGGTCCCATGAGCCACTCGTTTGAGGGCGACAAGTGAGCTGTCGAGGTGATGCAAGAAGCCAGCGAGAGGTCAATCAAGCTATTAAAAAAAGCATCGATTCGCATCCCAATTTGTATTTCTAGTTGATAAATAGGACTTGAATTGCTCCGACAATTTCTGTTTCTAGTATATCCAAATATTGTGTCAGTGCCCAGCTAAAATCCCATCATTAGCAGTACGGTAATATAGGCTTCTGGAATGTTCCTGGAGTGATTAAGGATGAATTAAATACCTTGTGTATGATTCAGTCAACCCATCAGATGATTTCATAAAATAGGCAATGCCTGGGTTCATCCGTTGCTGCACGTTGAGGGGGGAGGAGACTTCAGGGTAATGACACCCAGGTCTCTGTAAATGTTAGTCTGAGAGATGCGTGAGAAATACAAATACCTTTACCACGTCTATTTTATCATTGATGAGTCTAGAAGAGTCGGATATTGGTGAATAAACTCTCCCTTCGATGCGAACCTAAGGTCCTCGAATTAAAGGCCTGCTGTTGATAACGGTTCAGGTGTGCAGTCCATTGTCAAAGCAGCATTGTGAGGATTGCGTTCAATTTTAGGGTACTACTCAGCAATTATTAAAAGAACTTTAGTATTAAAAATTGAAATTTCGTGCTATTCGAATCAATTATTATTGTCAATTAATAGCATTGCGAACAGAGAATAGAATTGGAATGTGGGAATGCGGAGAACAGGACACCAAAAATAACAAAACGGAATCAACAAGTGGAATGTAAATCTATTCAAATATCAAGTAGAGTTCTGATTAATATCATGGCGCATACAAGGCGAATCCTGAACAATATTTTAAGATGCAGTGTCACACTAGTTGTACCTTCTTGGAAATGACCGAACCTAGTGCTTCTAAAATTTGAACCTGTCATCACAGATCTCACACTCATCTGCACCGTTCATGATTGGCAGTAGTCAGACTTGGCATCCGTTCTTACCCCAAACTGGTTCTGCCGCGCTGACGTATGAACTGTGATGTTCCGAACTTCCGCTGCACCTAAAATTAGCATGGCCGCTCTCACCCTTAGCCCACCGTGACGTGACAATGTTAAATATTTTGAGAAATACGTTCAAGTTGACGAATATAAATATTTTCAATGACCATTGATTGATTTCTACTTCACAAACAACAGCCTCTTCATTGATTCAACCGCACTTTACACTTCCACCACTATCCACTTGCCAAAATGCGCTCCAGCTCTGCTGCTCCCCTCATTGCCTTTGCTGCAAACGTTTCTGCTGCCGCGGTAGCTCCCACAACGACTTGGCCAACTACTTGGACGACTACTTGGGGATCGCTTCAATCTGTCTCGGCCAATGCTCTTCCGCTCTTAAAGAGTTCTACATCCACGTCTGCATCCACGTCCACGTCTGCATCCACGTCCACCTCTGCCACGCTAATCACGAAACTGGCCCCGTCGATGACGGTAATGACAGGCGAGGTTTCGAATACAATGGTGCCGGATTCCAGTATCGGCTACTTTTACGAGTTTCTGGAGCAAAATTGCACAGATTCAAGCGAACAACTGCCCTGGTTTTTGGACCAAAGCTTCAATAACACGTGTGGATCGATGGGTACAGATGGCGTTCAATCTGTCCGCCTTCAGCAGATGCAGGCTGGATGTCGCCGTAAGTAATCTGCCACCTTTACTAATGAATCTTCGTTGACATAGCAACAGTACGACTCTACACTAACGAAGGGTGCAGCATGCCTCGGGGAGGCGTGCAAGCGCTGGTGGGAGAATGCACCACTACCGACCAGACTTGGAAGGCATGGTACATGGACTGCAGCGATGTTATTGCACTATAATCATAGGTGGATATCTTGCGATGCGTGAAGTCTGGCTCACAGTAACGAAAACGGTTGGCGAAATCTTGGTAGACGGCTTTCCTCTCATTATCTTGTACTCGGCATTGTTTTCATCCATGGCAAAGTTAGCACACAAGGGCAGCGGTTTTACTTGATGTTTTCTTTCAATGCATTCCTTTTTTATCTTCGTTCAAAACATAGCCTTGCTTTTGATACACCCATATTTGTCCCGCAGGTGCTGATCCAGTCTGAAGACAGTTGCCACGTTTAACCATGAGTAGCGTTTAATCATATTCTCAACAAAGTTGTTAGTGGATTGACCGGCTAAACCTTCCTGTTGCAAAAGACAGGGAGCAAAGGATAGGGGGAGGGAGCTTTTCCTGTTTTGTTCAGGGTCGATCCCAAGTTGACCGCGCCTTTATTGGTCTGAGAAAATAGAAGCATGCAGAAAATTGCTGGTGCTCGTGAAATTAGCTGCCAATAAGTAACAGCCGAGGATGCATGCGCTTCAAATTCATTCCACTGCGCGTCTTGATTACGACTCATTAGCTGGCTCATCTTGGCCAGAAGCATGATTCTGCTTCCATTTTTAGCGCAGAGTCGGAAAATATGTACCTCAAAAAGCCCACCAAGCTGGCTACCTCCCGCTAAAACTTTGCACCTAATAACAAGTGATGACGCAACTGAGCAGCACCTTACAAAGGCCCGCGTATCCCGCGGACGTTAGGAGTGCTCAATGCATGTGCATGCGTAGATGTGATGATAAACAACGGGTATTGCGAGCCGGCCATTGGTCAGTGTGCCGACGTTTAGGGGCAAGATTTTCGTATATATGGGCCTGGAAATTAGCCGAGCGAATCTTTGCGTGGGGATGCATCTCCAAACGACTTCATCGTGGGCCCAAGCGGCTGGACCCGCTTCGATCTTGGTAGTGGCTTGTTAATGCGTTGGCTTCCCGTCGTTTAGACCGGAGTGTTCAAGTTCCCGAGGATCCGAGTGGGTGTTGTGGTAGTATAAGATGGGTACATTCCTATTGCTGTTCCAGAATTTGAATCATACATCAAGAGACTCCCAGTGCATGACCAGCTCGTGCTCCCAAACTACACCATGTTGCTCGACTTTGCTTCCCTGGAGTGGTTGGACATCAGCTCCCCGTATACCGTCATGGGGAAGCTTGTTCTCGCTTCCATCACTTTACTGACTATATTCATACCCTTCCTTTTCAAGGGGACATGTTCCAATGCTCCTCTTCTCAACCCCAAGAAGCCCTTCGAGTTGTCGAGCAGGAGAGCCATTAACGAATTTATATCCAACGCCAACAAACTTACGAGTGATTGGTTCCGCGGCAATCCTGACAAACCAATGCGGCTCATTGGGGATGTGGGCAACATTACTATTCTGCCTCCCCACATGGCTCAAGAGATTCGAAACGACAAGCGATTGGATTTTGCCAAATGGATCTTCCACGTAAGAAAACACCGCGTCTTCTGAAAAACAGAAATAATGATTAACCTTTGTTTGTTAGGGATTCCACGGTAGTATACCTGGTTTCGATGGATTTCGGGAGGGCACAAAGGGAACCAATATCATCCAAGCAGTAGTCACCAAGGACTTGACTAAGCTGCTAAGTAAGATCAAGCCACTCTTGTTGAAGCAACGTTGAGCTAACTGGTCCCGGCACAGACAAGGTTACTGAACCTCTTGCTGAAGAAACAGCATTCAGCCTAAAATTGCTTTTTACCGATAATAAAGGTGGGTGCTGGCATAACTGATGAATAGGCTCGACGCTGACCTTGCTTAGAATGGCACACCATCTCAATGAGGGAAGAAATCCTCCGCCTTGTCGCCCGGATTTCTTCACGGGTCTTCCTTGGTTACGAAGTGTGTCGCGATGAGGACTGGCTCCGAATTACTCGCGAATACACTGTTACGGGCTTCATGGCCGGTGAGGAACTGCGAGACTGGCCCGTATTCTCGCGTCCTCTTGTTCATTGGTTCCTCCCCACCTGCCGCAAGCTACGGCAGCAGGTCTCTGATGCGCGCCAAATCATCGGTGGCCTCATCGAGAAACGCCAAAAGGCCAAGGCTGAAGCGTTGGCTGAAGGAAAGCCTGTACCCCAGTACGAGGATGCGATCGAGTGGTCCGAGCAAGCGGCCAAGGGCCAGGATTACGATCCCACCGGTGTGCAACTGTCCATCTCTCTTGCAGCCATCCACACCACAACAGACCTTCTTACTCAGGTCCTGACCCGAATCGCGCTGAACCCGGAGATACTGAAGCCTCTCCGCGAGGAGATCGTCGAGGTGCTGCAGAACGAGGGCTGGAAGAAGACATCTTTGTACAACATGAAATTGATGGACAGTGTTATCAAGGAGAGCCAGCGCATGAAGCCTGCCGAGATTGGTAAGTTGTGGGATATGGTCGCTTGGTGCCGCCATTGTACTAACCACGCTTTGATTACAGTATCCATGCAACGCCTTGCCCTTGACGATATCAAGCTTTCCGACGGCACCATCATTCCCAAGAACACTGGCGTGGGCGTGTCATCCCATCGACTGTGGGATGCCAAGCTCCACCCCAACCCTGATAAATGGGACGGGCACCGGTTCCTCAAGATGCGCAACGAGCCTGGCATGCAGAACGCTGCCCAACTGGTTGCCACAAGCCCTGACAGCCTTGCCTTTGGCCATGGTCAGCACGCCTGCCCGGGCCGTTTCTTCGCCTCCAACGAATCCAAGATTGCACTCGTCCACATCATTATGAAATACGATTGGGAGATTGAATCCGAGGGAGAGCCTCCGGTTTACAAGCGTGCGTTTACTCTGAGTGGAGACCCATTTACGAAGCTTCGCATTAGACGCAGGCAGGAAGAGATCAAGATTTAGCTGGATGCATCATAGCCCGAGTTCGGATGAGTGTGGTTCGATCACCGTGCACGCTGATTTGTTGAAGTGTCAGGTGTACTTCTTTGACACTTCTCTGGGTTTGGAATGGCTTGAGATGATGCGTATCTTCCAAATTCCCTCGCCGCCGCGATGTCTTAACATCCATATCATTCTACCTACATTCACTATGTCCAGAGCTTTATGTACTTCTAGAAATTGAGGTCCGGTTGGGCTAAATAGTTGCTTTCAACTAAAACATGAATAGTTTCATTTGTCTTTATAACTGCCACTAGCTACCCCGTTATTAAATATTAAAATCTCTAAAACAAGTAAAAGGTAAAAAAAGAAAGTAAAATGGAAACGATTGTCAAACACCAACCATTGCCGCCTCCAAAAGAACACCAAATACGACCAAAAACAAAACCAGGCACAGCGCAAATCAATACCAAACGCAACCAAGCAAATAAAAATGAGTAGCCATGTGGTAAAAAAATAAGTTGGGTGCGACAGGAATTTAGCGCTGCGAAAACCCGTCCTCTGATCCATCCAAACCAAGAAAAAGCACAAGGGCGAAACCGCTAGCAGCTAAAGACACGGCATATACAGCACCATAGCTTTCGGATTGCGCCAATAAAAACAAACGATGTACTGCGTCATACTAGCCATCATCTCTAAAAACGCCTGGTTCGGGGTTCTAGCCATTAACTCCCCAGCTTAGCCAAACCCGTATAAAACAGAACGGCATAAGGCAAAGCAAGACACCTATGTGCAGTCCCACGACACTCAAAGCATTGCTGCATCTTTCAGCACGTCGCCTTGCCAGCTCGAAGCCTCGCAGCTGAGGCAGGAGAAGCTGCTCCAAGACCAAGTGAACTCTTCCGTGCGGCTGGAGAATTGAATCAAACAACACCCAAATAAAAAGACAACCAGAACGCTGTATTGGACAAAAGTTCAGATATTCAGAAAGATCATGAGGCGACATATGGTGAAGCCACTTAGCTGACAATCCAAGGCAACATCCTCCATCAAAGTATTGAGCTAAGCATAACATAATTGAGGTAAAAAAAGAAAACTCCAAAAGAAAATATTAATATATAGCCTAACTTGAATCATTCATTCACAAATTCTAGGGCTGCAGGCGGCAACGTGTTTTGCCGCGTACTTGAGTGCAGCCTGACGGCATTCGAAGGGATGGGTGGTTGGATCGGACGCACAGCGACAATGTAGAGAGCGCGTGGAATGATTGATGGATGGACGGACTAGGAAAACTTTGTCTCGATGGAAAATCTGGGTTTTGCGTCATATGTATACTGTTGGAATCGGCTCTCAATCCATCACCGGCAAAACATTGGGTTGACCGGCGTAACCCTGGTATAGCGGGATTAACCCTGCCTTATATAACCAGCTTGCAATATCATAAGCGAAATGGATAATTAGTTAGATAGAATAATTAATTAATTTATAAAATTTTTAATTTAATTTTTATTATATTAATATATTATAATCTTTTTTTATTTAAAATTAATATTAATTAATA
>NAJI01000549.1:0-15733 GCA_002179835.1 Calonectria leucothoes
ATTGAGAGCCGATTCCAACAATTTAGCTATCATTAAAAAAAACTGTGTGCTGCAACGGCTCGACAAAGAGGGTTGCCCTGGCCGATGACCAAGCTTTTGGCCTGCACCCAGCATTGCTTCATCGCTACAGATCATCCATAGATCGCCGGCACAATTGCTTGAGCTGTCGACACAGAGTTGCAAAGCTACCATGCGGATCGCCTGCTAGCATCTCTCCCTCCCCCCCATGCCACGCACCAACGGCCCAATCAGAGAGCTCGGAGTTTTCTCCGTCGGCACCACGAGAGGAGCACGACCGAGGAGGGGGCCCCCTGGGCTTTCCCGCGGACGCCCATGTATTCTCATTGGAAAGTACTCGGATCAATCACCTTTTCCAGTGCGATACATGCCCCCTTAACACGCCCGTGGCTTGCATTTGTAACGAGGTGAGTCCTGCCGTGCAGGAAAGAGGCAACCCAATCATTCGAGCTCTTTTAACCCGAGACCAATCCGGGTTTTTTTGTCGTCTTCTTTTTCTTTTTTTTCCCTTTCCAAACAAACACACAACGAGACCACTTCTTGATTTTCCTAACCCTTTTTTCATACCACTTTTGCGTCAGAGCTCCCCGGTCGTGAACTCTGCAAATAAAGACATTTCATCAAACTGCTTCGCGATGGCTGTTACCAGGGCCTTGGTCGGCTCCCTCTCCGCGAGATCAAAATCTATTACGAAGGCACCGCCCACCTGCTGCTGCGTCACCGGGTAGTGGTGGCTGCCGCGCCTTTCCAGCGTCTCCATGGCCTTCTTTGCCTCGTGGCTCGACATGACACCCTCGCGCATGGCCATGGCGAGCAGCCCGCGGCAGATGGAGCCGTTGACCGGGAAATGGGTGTACATTTCGCCGCAGGTGGCTAGCCCCAGCATGAAGTATGCCCTGTACTCTGGGTTTCTGAAGCCGCCTTGGCCCGTCTCGCGCAGGATGACGTTGCATATGTGCATGCTGGCCGCGTTTGTGTGCGACACGGCCATCGTCTTGGGGTTTTGCGTCCGGCAGTCGAGCAGCAGCCGCTNNTAGCTGGTTTGTCGAAGCTTTCAGAATGGCTGATACCGAGCTGTCTGGTGAGGAAGAAAGCGTCAGCTGGCTTCTGTCCGGCTGGGTGGCAAATGGTTGGAAAATATCGAGGATGGCACAGTGCAAGAGCATACTGGATCGCGGGTCAGTTTCTGTGAGGCGCTTTCGTGTTGGAGTTTGACACAACCTACTGGAAGATGATGACATGATCTGGAGCATCCTCCCGACGGTTCATTTCCTGCAACTGACTTGCTGACTGCAGCAGTTTCAGATACTTGGCCTCTGCGAAAGCAAGGGGAACCCTCGTCGACAACGATCCAAGATTCTTGTTGCCCGCAAAGTAGAGCGCCGTGACTTCCTGCATCACAAGCCACAGACTGCACAGCGCCGTGAACGTCTGGCCCATGTACGGCGGGAGCGGGTGAGCAGGCCAGACCACTCCGAAGTGTTCAGTGCTGCTCATGGTGTTGTACCCGGGAATTGGAAAGATTGGTGGGAATTCAATGGGCTCAAGCACGGAATAGAAGGCGTTGAGCCTACGGCCGTGTCAGCACAGTCTTCTTCTATATCACTCTGGCAAACACGTACGTTATCCAGGTATACGCGCCGTATGCTACGTGTGCGGCTGCTCTCATCCACTTTGGGGACATTTTGCTAAAGTGAGCGGCTAAAGAAGCGGAATGCTGAATACCAAACAAATTTAGACGCTCTGCCATGCGGCGTCCGTCAACTATCAAGTCCCCGGCAGGCAGCTCGGTGAACTTTGTGTGGCTGCTGGCGCTGAACATGAGAATCGCGGCTACGTTGATTAATGAATTTGAAGAGCGCTCCGCACGCCACAGCCTCTCGCTGTCATGAAAGAAGGCATTGCTTAGTGACGCACAGTGCAGATCAAATCCTGTATATGATTGCTGTGCGTGTCAGCAACTTTGATACCAAATCAGCTTCTCGACTGTCCCTCCCCGTACGTACACATGCTAAAGCGAAAACTGTATGGAAAAGAAAAGCAGAGCAAAATTCGTGTTTCTTATTGACCATGTCATCGAGGAAGAGATCCGCATCGAAAAGACCAATTACTGGATGTGCCGTTTCGAGAAAGAGGGACAAAACACTGGCTGCGAGATCACCTGAGATTTTCACACTTGTCCAGTAGCTGACGGGTATATAATGGAGACGCTCGTCACAATACTGTGGTGGTCGGGCTGGACCGGCGGCCCGGAGACGACTATCAAGGCTGACTGGACCATGCGAATCTGCGTCGAGGCCAGGCCTTCTTTCTAATAGGGAATCAGACAACGCTGATGGTTGACCTGCTTGGCTACCGTTGTGCATTAGAAGGGACTGCAGGTTGAGGTCCAACAACGAATTGACACTTGATACAATATCAACCGGGACGAGGGGAGGATATGCAAATTTATAGCGCAACATCAACTCAAACTCCAAGCTCGAACTTGTTGGAGGCGAAAACGCCCGAGAAGTCGCTATCTCTGACAGGTTCTGTATCTGACGAGGAAGACTAGGAAGACTAGGAACTGTGGCGGATAGTGCAGACTCGAGTGACGACGCTGAGCGCAGACGTCTGAGCAGTTCAATGGCCTCCTGCTCCGAGCTTGCTAGCAGACAACGGACTATCTCAGCACTGTTCTCATGCTGCTGCTGGCGATCCTCTCGATATATACAAGCTACCTTCCGATTCAAGCAGAATGAACAAGTCGGGCGCCCTCCATCACACTGAGACACGGTTTGTCAGTTCCATTATCGAGATTGGACAAGTCGACAGCAAAAGCGGCAGCGGCGGCGGCGAAAGAAAAGGAGGGTGTGCGAGAGGGACAAGGAGAGAAGAAACCTACGCGAACTTTCTTGAACCGGCACATGTTGCACGCACCGCGGAGATTGATTCGGCGTTTGGGAAGCCGTATCCGTTCAGGCCTACTGTGTCTCTCCTCATCGCTCCCCGGTTGCGCTGGTTGGATGGGCCGGTACCCAGGATCTGCCATGGCTGCGTGCTGGCCTGAGCGATGCGATTCTTGTCCAAGTAAAAGTAAGTCCATGGAAGTCAAAACTACTGTAGCAGCGTGGGCGCGCGCGTGTGTGCCCTCCCTGGGGTTTGCGTGCAAGGGGCCGGCTTCGCGGAGCAGCAAGCGACCTCTGGCCCTTTGCCTTGGGGGCCCCCCAGTCGTGCGCGTAGATCCAAAACGTTGCTTCTGCCCCCATTAACTAATAATGACGTTCTTTACCCAGCCTAACCTATCACAGAAACCCCGTCGACGCCAGCCACTCGCCAAGGGTTTTTTGCCCACCGCTCCGGTTGACTGCTGGATGTGGCTGGCGCTAAGCCGCCAAGTTCAAGACATCGCGCCCGGCGCCGCCCTCGGGGAGGGCTTGTTTTCCTCTGTTCTTCTGGTAAGTTGTTGAGGCCACGAGTTGGCATTTTTGGGGGGAGGGGTCCTCAGGGGGTGAGATTGGCGACAGCTCAGTCGTTACAGGGCACCAAGCGGCTATCAGTCCTTATTGGGGAAAACTCAATCGCTGTCGGTGCGGGTTGATTGGCCTTGAAAAGGCGCGGCGGAACCCTTTAGTGCCGCCATGGAGCACACCAATGTTTCGGTCCGGCGGTGATCATTGAAGGAAATGCCCCGTCTGTGCGGAAATGCCCATGGCTGAAATTATCGAGGAAATCAAATACCGACTAGAGGCGCGGCCTATGTCTCTAACTCAACAACAACAACAACAACAGCAACAACACCACACTCTGGCCGCTTCTTCTCAACGTTTTTTTTTTCCTACGAAGAATCACTCGGCTCCAATCGTCGCAGCTCGCCTAAAGTACTCGACGTTCCCAGAATTTGTCTCAGAAGCTCCTTGTAGTCCCAGCCCAATGCTGACGCCGCCATTAGTGTGAGGCTTGCCTGGTCATCGCGACCGGGCCGACCGGGGCCAGTCATGTTCTATGTACTCTCTCGTCAATCACTTCGGTGCTGATGGGGTAAGGGAAGAAAAGAGAAGAGGAGAAGGCACTTGTTCAAGCTTACCGGTTTCATGTTTACATCGAAAATTGCAAAATTGGACTCCTTCGCGTCCTTGAAACGGCGCACGTCGATGCGGATGGGTGCCGTGACGCCGAGCACTTGGGCGACTCTCTCGCATTCTCGAGCGATGCGGTTGTAGATGGGATCCTTGTCACTGTCGGGGACCGCCTTCGAGTTGGCCGTCACAGCCACGGTCCCATTGTACGGAGCTATTCCGTCCTGGTGGTTGAAGCGGCTGACGATGGGCAGCGCCCAGTAATTGCATTTGCTTTTTGTTGGCGGCATGACGGTGACGGTGGCCTCCTCCCCGGCCAAAAACTCCTCCAGCATCAGGGAAAGCGATTCTTTGGAGAGCGATCTTGCATGAGCTGCTAGCTCCTCGGCGTTGTGGCACACCTTTACCCCGTAACTTCCACGCCCGCGAATTGGTTTGGCCACTACTGGATAAGAGATCTGTGCAAGCTCGCTAGTGCTGGCTAAGGCTGATGGTGCAGGCCACGTCCGTGGCATTGTGAAGCCGCCGATCTGACGTAGACGATTATTCACGTAGTTTTTATCATCGTACTTGTCCACCACCAATGGACCCTGCCCAATGACCTTGACGGAGTCTTTGTATTTTCCGACCAGCGGAGAGGCTTGGAGTGGATGAGAAGAAAAGAGAATAGTGTTTGCCCACAGATGGGAAGCGCCTCTCTCGATTGCATCGAGGATGCCGGCCTCGGTGTCGGGGAAGCACCACTCAGCATCCTTTGCCGGGTCAGGGTCCTGCACTGGCGTGATGATCCCTACGCCTTCGCACTCACGCAGGCTGTAGGCGATGTCCGACCCGGAGTCTTGGTAACCTAGGACTGATTTAGCAAAACGGCCTTGATGCGCACCGTCTTGAACTGGCTAGACAGTTACCCCCAGGCTTCATCGGCTTGCGGACCCCATCAATGATTGGAGGGTCGATTGCCTGGTACAAAACCGCGACCCTGGGATCCTCGGGCCGCAGAGATTGGCTTGTCGAGCGCCATCTGGCGCTGGTCATGGATTTGACGACGTGGCTGGGCCCGCGATGCGCGTGGTGCCGCCCGGAGAGGGACGAGTAGAAGGGCGATCGGGTCAGCGCGGCGCGAAACATGGTGATGATGATGATGATGCACCGACAAACCCTGTGTCTGCTCTATATGTGATACTCAAACGATGCATACACTCCAACGCGGCGGGGATTAAAAAGAAGTCGTCGGCTCGGCTTACCTCCGACCTTTGTCGCCACATGGTCGGGAAGATGGCGATGCCCAGCCCCACATGCGGATCGCTCCGTCAGGAACAACCCGATGGTTGGATCCGGCAAAAGTGTATTGGATTGTAGGTGGATTGTAGGTGCGCAATGGTAAGTTCGGACGGAACATGACAGCTTACAAACCCTGTTGGAAAGCATTTCAATTTAATTAAATCTTATAGCTGTGCTCAAGTTAGGCCAAAGAAGTAAAAGTGTCGAGCCCTCTTTGCTCTTCATCGGCAATCTAGTTGGTATCTACATCTAAATCTATTGTCTATCATTCTTCAAGTCCCACACTGTTATAATCAATCTGAACCCAAGCCATTTTCTTTTCCTTCTACTTTTAAAACCTGTCTGCTTGCACCACTCAGTCGGACCTCGCGCTCTTGGTCTTCTTGCTTCGCAGCTTCATCATCAGGAAGACGAGAGCGTAGGACGAGATGCAGAAGAGGGCAGTGATGCCAGTCTAAATCACGCCAGGTTAGCCGCTGCGCTCCAGGACGTTTATCATGTGGTTTTCTTCTTCTTCTTTGCAACTTACATCTCTCCAGCCGTAGTATTCCTCTTGGAGATTAAACGTCTTTGCGTAGTCTGCCCCCGTAGAGTAGGGGCAGTACTGGCAGCTGTCCGTGGCATTGGGCTCCGACACGTAGCCGGCGTTTGCGCCGAGGAAATCCGCCATGTACTCGCCGCACGTCTGCCCGCCCGGGACGCTAAAGGACGTGAGCTCGTCGGGCTTGCACTCGACCTCGACGTCCCAGAGCACCGGGCCAAGAAGACCGCCGAACAGGTAGTTGAAGGGGTCAAGGTAGTAGAGCCAGTATCTCCAGAACGGCTGCATGGACTCGTAGGGAACCACGACGCCGCAGAAGGAAATCAGCCCGGCACCAATCAGGAGCGGGTTCATGGTGGCCGCCGCGTACTCGTTGGGCGCGTAGGCTGCGATGGCCTGGCCGATGGAGGTGTACAGAAACTCGTACACTTTGGCAGCGGTTAGAAGATTCATCCAAGAAAGAAAGAAAGAGTAGGCGCGGCTTACGAATCATTTGGAAATAGATGTGGCCCGAGATGCGAGCTTCCACGGGGAAACCAACGGTAAAGTACCAGCACGCAAAGTACAGAGTGGCGCAGATGATCAGGTAGGGGATTTCGGAAACCGTCTGAGCTCCGATAAAAGCAACCCAGTGGTATGTTTTCGACTGGATGACCTGTTAATTATGGCATAGAAAGATAGTATAAAAGTATTGGCAACTTGCCTTTTTCTCTCTCGTTTCGAAAAGATCTCGGTTGTGCAGAAAGTACGGCTGCATCTGGTTGATGCAGCCCGGCGCGACAAAGATGAAGTTGAAGATGGCAAACAGCCTCAGCTGCAGGTCAAAGGTGCCGTCGCCAATCATCCAGAATGTGAAGCCGCTAAACAGAGCGGCAAAGATGTGCAGGTTGATCTTGTTCCACACGTAGTCCTATATGCGCCGTTTAGGTTTCTTGTCTGGTCCGGTGGCGGAAATGGGCTTGGACTTACCGGCGATCGCCAGAGCTGAACCATTTGGCGGTGCAGAACCATCTTCCACTGGTACACCTTGGACGTTGCGAAGCTTGCCGTGTCTTCCTCAATTCCTGTGCTTTGCGCCAGGGCCTCTCGGTTCAGCTTTTCCAGCTTTTCAAGGGCAGCCTCGCGCTCGGGGGACTTGTTCCACACGTCGACCCAGTCGATTGGCACCGCCGTGTTGCCTTGGATGACTTCGACAATGTGTTCTGCCGGGTTGGCGCCCTCGGGGCAGGGGGCCCCGTGCTTCTCGAAATAGTTGAGAAGATTCTTGGAGTATTGTCCCGCTGCGGGTCATGTTAGATGATGAACTGGGCAAAGTAAAAAAGAAGGGAAAAAACTTACTCTCTCCAAAGTATGCCATCCTGCCTCCTTTGGCCAAGAGCAGAAGCGAGTCAAAAGCGTCGAACAAAACAGCAGAGGGCTGGTGGATCGTGCAAAGAACAGCTTGGCCTCCGTCAACAAGTCGGCGCATGAAGCGCACAATGTTGTACGCAGACTGGCCATCCAAACCGGACGTGGGCTCGTCGAGGAAAAGCAGAGTAGGCTTCGCAACCAACTCAACTCCGAGGGTAACGCGCTTTCGCTGTTCAATGCTCAGGCCGGCACCGGGGGCTTACAGCGTCAGTATCCATACTCAAACATGCTATCGTGGCGAAGGAGACTTACTTCCAATAATGGCGTCGCAGATGTCTTCGAGTTCCAGGAGACGAATGATGTGGTCAACGTAAGCAATCTTTTCCTCTTCGGGGGTCTCGCGGGGCTGGCGAAGCAGCGCAGAGAAAACAAGAGCCTCTTTGACGGTGGACGTTGCCTCGTGGATGTCCATCTGCTCGCAGTATCCCGTCATTCGCTGGAAGGAGATGCCCTGAGGCTTGCCGTCAATCAAGATGGATCCGTGGATTTCGCCTGCATCCTTTCGCTGAGCAAGGACATCCAGCAACCTGCACAATATGTTAGCAACAAGAATGCCGTGAGAACTATGAGACAATAAATTCATACGTTGTCTTGCCAGCACCCGAGCAACCCATCAAAGCGACAAGATTACCGGGCTGCACAAAGCCAAAAACCTTGTTCAAGAGTTGCTTCTGGGCACCCTGGTACTGAACAAAGTAATCAAGGTTGTGCCATGAGAATGTAGACTGCCGCGTGGTCTGCGTGGTGATTTGAGTGGACTGTCCGCGAGTTTGGCTTGACGCGGCTTCTGGGTCCGAGTTCTTCTTGCGCCCAGCACCTCTCTTGAAGAGCAGCACAGAAGAGCCTCCTTGGTTGTTTCTGAGCTCAAAGCCGAGCGCGGTAACAGCGATGAAGAAGATCCAAAACCCGATAATGACACCGAAGCCGCGCCAGATGTGACCTGAAGAATAGCTGTACTGTTTATGGATGTACGTCATGCCATCAATCACTCCACTGGCATCGCTGCCCACAACGGTACAGCCTCGGTACTCTGCAGCCTCGATGTCGTAGGTTCCTCCGTATGGAATGTACTGGGGCGAGGCGCACTGGAGGTGGAGACCGTTGAACTCGTTCACCATGAGAGATTCAAAGGCATAAGCACCCGGGTTGAGGTAAAAGATCCATCGGAACCAGGGGTGCATTTTGCTGAAAGGAATCAGATAACCTAGGCGTCTTAGTAAAGGTTGAAAAGATGAAATAGTAGTATTCCAGCCTCGACTTACCGCCGTAGACGAATAGGATTGTCGACAGCAAACCAGTGATGTAACTCGCCAATCCGAAATGGCTAAACATGGCGCCGACGGCCCGAAACATTTGGCAGAAGCACAGCGTGCTGGCGTTGACAACGATCCAAAATGTAAAAAACTTGCCGGCGTCCATCTGCAGCTCGCTCATGAAATAGATGATGAGGCTGAAGCATGTGACCTGCAGCATCACGACGGGGATATCCGTAATCGCGTTGGCGATGCAAAAGGCAGTGGGCCGGTAGAAGCCAAACCGTTTGTGGCGCACGAGAATCGGACGGCCCATGAAGGATGCCGTCGTCTCCGACATGGCCTCGAGAAGAAAGTAGAGGACGGGGAAAAACAAGACACCGGGACGCAGGAAGATGGACTTGCTGGTGTCGGGCAGGTTGTAGAACAGGCTGCCGCAGACCAGGGCCTGGATGACGGCGGAGAAGACCTTGACTCCAAGAGAGAGGCGGTCGCCCATCATGATTTGCCATTGCCTTTCAAGGTCAGCTTGCTGCCGCATTTTGTTTTCAAAGCCAGTGACGGAGGGGGGGAAACATACCGAACGGTGCAGTTGATGACTTGCTCGCGCAGGCCAGCCGTGTAGACGCCTCGCCTTCCGATTTGCCATCTCCGCTCCCTCTTTTCCCGCTCGACGGCCACCTGCAAGTCGTCGACCTGATGGGCGAGGGACTCTGGCGGCTGAATAAGCCCGCAGGCCTTGTGGTAGGCATCGCTCGCCTTGTAGGCAGCCTCAAACTCGTCGGGCGAGGTCGGGACGCGGCGCTCGAAGCCCGGGGCGACCTCGCGCTCCGTCTGCACGGTGACGGACGTCAGGAAGTCGGCCACGTTGGCTCCCCTCGGGCACACGAAGCCCATGTCCTCAAAGTACGACTTGGCGCCGGCGCCGTGGCCGTAGTAGATGACGCGCCCGTCGGCGAGGACGAGCACCTTGTCAAAGGCATCGTAGATGGCGTTGCCGGCCTGGTACGTGGTCAGGACGACCGACTTGCCGTTGACGTTGGCGTCCCTGCGCAGCGTCTCGACAAACTCGAGCGCCGTCTTGGAGTCGAGGCCTCGCGTGGGCTGGTCCCAGAACTGCATGGGGCTCTGTCGCCGTCCCGTCTAAGTCAGATTTGCGTGGCCCGGATATACACGTCCCGATCGGGGAAGGGGAAAAAAAGAACCCACCTGGCTAGCCATGACTTCAGCGAGGGATACCCGCTTTCGCTCTCCGCCAGAAACGCCCCGAATGAATTCATTTCCGACGAGCGTCTTCTGCGTGTGCCCGATTCCCAGAGAGTCGAGGATGTGGTCCCGCATGTCCTGCACAAAGTGGTGCTTCTCCTCGACGTGCTCGGGTCTCTCGCGCGGCACCTTGTTGCGCAGCGCAAACTTCATGGTCTGGTTGACGGTCAAGGTCGGGAAGTGAATATCATCTGGTTACGAGATTAGCCCTTATTTTTGGTTTGTATTCTTGCATCTTGGGCGCCAACCTTCAGTGTTAAAGACAATCTGCTGGCGAAACTTTCTTGTCTCAACGTGGTCCATGTTGCCGTATCGCACATCACCCAGCACCTCCTGGAAGCTCTCGCGGTGATTGGACAAGACGCGCAGAAGCGAGGTGCAGCCAGATCCCGGTCGACCCAGGACAAGGAGCTGAGAGGGTTAGCTGCATGCTTGAACTTTATCAACTGTGGCGCATACCATTTCTCCTGGGTTGACCTGCCCTGTGACTTCGTGTAGAATCGTCTTGCATCGTCGTCAGCAGAGTGCATTTTGATTAATGCTGCCAGCCAAGTTGACTCACTCTCTTGTGGCCATCCTTGCGGCTAAACACGTTCAAGAGTTGCCTCGGATCAACCCTGGACCAAAGAGTTTCTCCCAAAGCTTCGTCGGGGGCAGTAACCTTGACCGTCACGCCCTGGAACGTGAGACTGAGGCGCTTCTCAATGAAATCCTTTCCCCTCTCTTCGTCCACATTGTCCACATCAACATCGGTGTCACTGGAGGAGCCGAATTGAGATTCTTGACCGCCCAGTGTAGGCTGTCGAGACTCTCCAGCCACTTTACCGTCGTCGATTGGTGCAGAAGCCATGACAGCCTCCTTGAACGTGAGAGAACCAGGGGGGAAAAGCGGTATCCAATATCTGACTTTTTGAGTTGAGAATGGATTGGGAAACAGCTATCTTGATTGAATTGATCAGTTTCTTTTTTATTTCTCTCCGTCATTCTGAATGCTTTTCAGATGATATATACGAATGAGTGTTCGGCCGCAAGTCCAAACACCTCCAGCCTACTTCCGTAGTGCCGGATATCCGACATCTACTCAACCGTATTTCCACAAGCCACCGCGACCCATCGCAAAGATTAGCAATGACCAGCACTGGCCAATCAGTCCGCTACAAACGTCTTGGATTTACGCCCTTTCAAGGCCGTTCATAATCCTGACAAATCCCAAACTGGATCTGAACAAGGTGGGTGACAAAGAAAAAAAAAAAGAAGGGCCGATTCACTGCGTAGTGTTTGGACCCTATCAAGGCATCAGCATGGAACGTCATCTTTGGCATTCGCATTGGCTTGGATCAAGAGAATCAAAGGGGTTTAAATGAATTATTCTACCAGTATGCAATGCACATCGTTCTACTAGTAACCTTAAACGCCTTGTGAGTGAAGATCCACCAATTTTCTTTTCCGTCATCCGTTCCACCATCATTATCAGGCCTCTAGCCTCACATTAACTCAGCCCGAAACATTAACGTAGACCGGGAACACATGCCCGATTCTGCCCCGGTCTTCTTCTAAGCAAGATTCCAAAAGTCCACTTGATACCCCAACCGGATCCACGTCAGTTTGCAAAGTTGAAAGACTGCCCCGCATCAAGAGATAAGAAAGCCTCCATATCCATGGTCCCAAAGTCAATGTCCCAGCCAATGTCCGCGGCGGTGAAGTCGACTTGGTCGTCTGAGCGCATGCCCGACGACGGCGAAGTGCCGTTCACCCCCCCGGTAATGTCAAACCCAAACGGCATAGACGGGTACGTAAACGCGAATGCAGGTGGCTCGCCGGCCCCGCCTGCTGTGCCCATGGATGAAGGACCCGGCATTGGTGCCTGGCTGTTTCTTTGTTGGGGCAATGATTGCCGGGCATCCGGATCCACCTTGTCGCCGAGCTCTAGGTCGGGAAATACGGATCGGACCATTTGCTCGATCGCCGCAGTGGTGATCGGTAGCTGGCCCGAATTACCTCTGCTTTTGGTAATCATAGAGCGGAGACAGCGGATCCCGGAGTGAATCCAAGGAAGGTTACGGTGGGCCGTCTTCTTTTCTTGCAGCATGTCGAATGCCAAGGCGTAGCATGCACCCTCGATAAAAAAGCCGTGATATTTGATATCCTGTGTGAAGTTAGACTCCGATAGATACATAAGCAGGGTGTCTTCCGCCCTAGGCTTACATGACACAACGCGTTGGTAGCGCATGATCCAGTCAAGAACCCAATTGAATTTCTTGCCGCTTCCAGGCAGTATTCGCAAGCAGTGTTCAGCCACGGCGGTGGGTTGTGGTGGTTTTCTATCCCATCATCATTGGATAAATTTTCTTGCTGCAGTTTGGCTCGCAGGATGAGGAACGGCCTGAACGTCAGCAGCAGGGTGTGGTGGTACACTGGACAATGTTAGTGGACGGAAGCCAACCGGTATGGCGTGCACCTACTCGTAGAAACCATTGCCTGGCACACGCCCAACTCCCCGGTGCTTGCATCTCCAACCAATCCAAACTTCATGTCTTTGGATTGTTTCTCAGCAAATCGGTGTAGTTCGCGACGGATCTCAATGGCGGCGTTCCACACCGGCAAAAGTGAATCATGTCGCGGACTGTAGATTAGTTTGACGCATTTGGACATGATGCGAGACAACGTCACAAGCGACACTAGTAGTTTCTGGTGCCCTGGAACGGGGATGCTGTGCCCTGGGTCAGGGATGGAGCTTGGCCGGCCCACAACGAAGCAGTTCCAGCTAAAAAGGGAAAAAGAAAGCGGTTAGTCGGGAATCAGTTGCTAGTGATGTTTGGGTTTAGACATACGTCTCCCAAAAGTATAAACTCCAAAACAATATACGTCTTTGCTCAACATCGTCCATTGATTCGCCAGAGCGAACGCAGACGCCCTTGTGTAAGCCAGCTGCTACGGCTTTTCTCACCGCACTGCCAATGTGAAGAAAAGATGAGTTCGGCCTTGCACGCTCAGATTGATAGTGGCCGTAAAAATGTGTTAGTGTGAAATGAGATTTCGGGGAGATGTGGAACTTATCATCATTAGGTGGATTTGGACCACTTGCATGTTGACCACTTCATCCAACTTGGCAGCGCCCTGCTTGGCCTTTTGAAACAAAAACTCGGCAATTGATTCCTCTCCAGTCATGGAGGCCCCCAGAGCCATTGCCAACATAATGATAATGGTTTCCGGCGAGTCAAAGTCAAAGACTCGAGGTGGTTTGAATAAGTTCTCAAGACGACGCCGATAGGTATCCTTGTCAAACACCGGGACTCCATGCCAATAGGTCAAGAGATATCGTTCAAGTAAGCGCTTCGCAGTTTCAGGATCTAGCATCATGGCCGAAAAATCGTCAGACGTTGTCTGGGGCCGCTGGTTGTCGGCCAGTTCACCGAAAAACAACCTTCGGTGGCTGAAAAGATCCAGACCGGGACCAACTTCCTCAAGTCCTTCGCGAGGAGGGGATTTGGGTCGCGTACCCTCTATCTGGTGATAGATTGAGTTCAGAAGAGCGAAATTGGACGAGGGGCCATAGTAGAGTTGAAGAATACACGATGGCGAGGCGCGATGAGTGGCGGCGACGCTCATGTTGTTGATGCTGCGCTCGCTTCCGACATTGGAGATGGGCGCATTGGCAGCATCGAGAATTTCGGGAATTGCTTGCGTAGCGACAGGAGATTCAGATTCGGAAGGCTCAAGGGACGGGGATCCCTGAGGCTCTTGCGACATGATGGTCTCGTAAGCGGCCATTCTCGGCTTGGTTTTGCGCATCCGGTTGCGGGCCTTTTCGCGGTAAACACAATCGAGGCCGCGAAACCTGCAGCTCTCGCAAGGCGTCTGGCCATTGCACTTGATCTTTTTGACGCGGCATTCTTGGCAGGCCTTTGAGATCCGCCACTTGGTCGGATTCATGGTGGTTGTGTGAGTTGCGCTCGCTGGTGGCCTTGAATGGTACCACTCGCATTCGCGCGCTGATGCAGCGCCCGGGGCCGAGTTTGCGTAAGCAAATCGGATAGCGGGATACACGTGCTTAGATGCATACCAGACACGCTTCGGGTCCGCTTATGTAAATTTTCCGCTGCCCCCGTCGTCATGATGGGCCGCTCTCTGCACAACGTGTCGCCATTGGGAGGAGACGACATGGATGGGCCGGTGCGCGGTCACGGTGGCGTCAAGACCTGGCTCGGGAACTGTGCCCGGCGTCAAACTCTATTATCATGGCTGAGAGCCTGCGGTGCGCGGCCAGCTCTTGAAGCTACTTCCAGTTCTCTTTGAGCACGTCAACTATGACTCCGTGATCTTCCTCTTGTCTCAGCCCACTGACAATGACCGTGGCCACAATGCCCTCGACACCCCTGACGCGAATGGGGACCGCGCCACCGTGGATCGCGTAATCGCCTTTTTTCTCCTCGCCAATTGAGAACCTCGACGCAAACCGCTCCTCGTCGCCGTCAAACAAGCAGTGCATGTACCACGAACTGAAACCGAACCGGATGACGGCGTTTCTCTTGCGTCGCACCCAGTCCTCATTGTCGGGAACCGTTCCGGGACCCGTCACGGTGTGGTAGAGCACTTGGGAGCTGTTTGCGAGTGCAATTGAGATGACAGCCGGTTGCTCGCTGGCGTAGGGGAGGAGGCGGGCGTAGAGCAGGTTGCCGAGAACAAACGCATCCTCGGCCGTAAACGACTCTAGAGTGAAGGAATCCCCATCCAGCTTCAGCTTCTCGACCTACGATGCCGTCCGGATTAGCCACAAATACGGATATTGGGAGAGAAGAACGCTATGACCAAGCCGGGCGACCTACATTGGGCGAGGGATGAGCGATCGGCACCGGAGCAGTACCGGGGTTCTGTAAGGCCTCCTGCACCTTTGCCAAGGCGGCAGCCGCGGCAACTTCTCGCTTGAGGGCAATCTGTGGCATCCTGGTGTTTAGACGTCGTGTTCACCGGCTATCACATCGATATACCATCCATCTCAAGGCCATCATCGCATTTATAAACGTTTGTCTTAACCTGCCGTCGGGCCTTGCTCCGTGCTCTCCAGGCTCGGTCTTCCCGTCGAATCCCCGGTCAACGGGAACAAGTCCAGGACACAGCGGCGTTCTAAGCCAAAAACGTCTAGCTCCGCCGGGAATTTCCTTCAGTCTGGCCCAGATTTCCCCTCCGCGAACCGACCTGCGAAAACGACACAGCTGCAGATAGCTAACCCGCTAGCTGCATCTGCATCTGCATCGTCGATTGCTTCTCAGGACTTGCCATCGTAGTTCGGCGACTTTTACGGACGGCCCGTTGCAAGCGCGGCTATCCTGAGCAATTCGGGTCCTCCTTGGCCCATTGCCGAATTGGTCAGCTCGCTTCCGACTCAAACGAAGGATCTGATGCTCAACCAACCCAGGTCATATGAAAGATGGTATTTATCAACAGCCAAACGCTATTCTAAACATATAGTTTCAAGCTGGGCAGCTTCTTCCCCGGTAGCCTCACCATCCATAATTCCATCTACATAACATTCGCCAATGAGTGCGTACGTTCCACGACCTGTTGGCCGGAGGACAAATGGCACCTCGCCGCCGCGGAGGACGCATATGCAATCCTTAGGCTGCGTACCAGGAGGTACTCGTCCAAACCGGCCATTCTCAGTCAGGCAGAACTCAAATGTACACAGGGCCAATGTACTTTGTTCAATCGTATCCGAAAACTTGGGAGATGTAGTCGGATCCTGACTCAACGAGTCGTCTTTGGTTGACGCATGACCTACGGCCCATTCCATGTGGCCTGGAAATGCGGATATTAATTCCGGAGATAGCCGGTTGCGCATTTGGTCTATGCCACAGAGCATTGTACGCGAGAATGCCATGGCCGAATCTGGGCTGATGCGAGAAAGG